>JAPSGF010000099.1:58269-128660 GCA_035772895.1 Perdix hodgsoniae | reverse complement strand
GAGGGGAAGGATTCCAGCCCCACTGAGCTTTGCAGCTCACCAGATAAACTGCTTTTCCTCTCCCATCCATCACTAGCCAGGAAACAGACACACTCTGTGATGCCACAAGAGGAGTGATGCAGTACAAGTACTGGTAGGCAAGGGGGCAAACCAACACAACCACCTAAGTAGGGTGCTGATTCTCCACAGTGCACTTTTGACCACAGTCCCATCCAGGGTGCTGGATAGGCTTAATCAGGAGGAGTTCCTGCTCTACTTAACAGTGAAAGAAGAGATGGACTTGTGGTGCTATGAAACATTCTGGCCCCTTGAAAGCCCTGGGATACCTCATACACTAAGGGTGAAATGATGGATACTGAGAACAGTAACTTCCCAGTACTGCCTCCAAAATTCATATATCAGCATCCAGAAACATTCAAGATGAGACAGATCTTAACCTACAAAAGAGCTGACCCATCTTCCAGACACACATTCCCATACAGGGTGATGGTTTATACAGGTGGTTTTGGACACTTGCATGACAGATCACTGCGCATCTTTCCATACCTGCAACAACTACAGAGACCTTTTCCTTCTCTTAGTCACCATCCTTCTGATATCACAAGGCATTTCCTGCAGATCTGCCATCACTAGCATTACACAAATTAGAGATGGAATGCTGTGCAAGAGTGAAAAGCTTTGCTGTCAGAAGACAGAAGAACTTACAGCAGCATACGTCCTCCTCAGTGATCAACTTCTGCATCTTCAAACTGCCCTGCAACTGTTGGTGCAATGTCCACCTCCATCCCATCTGGAAAAACAACACAGCACAGCCAAGGCTACACAAAATGCAGACAGGAGAGCGGGTGTTATCACGCAGAAGAGAGCGAGTGCCCTCTGCTGACAAGAGATGATCAGAGCAGAAAATGCCTTGGTTGAACTTCAGAAAGTGGCCTGAGGAGACGCTGATGTGCTCACAAGTCCACGGCCTTGCTTCAGGTGTTATCAGTAGGCTCCTTAAAGATTTCACCACTTCCTGCAACCTCGAGTCATTCTATTCTATTAAAGGACTCAGGCATAAGACTTTACATAATTTTTAAATTAAACTTCTGCGTTACAAATATGATTCCTTTAAATGCCTTTAGTTAGGCTCAAGTAAAAAGAGGCCAGATTTCATTCTGAAACCGCCCTCAGCAACCAGCAAGTCCAGAAAAAAGGAACAACTGCCCTGTGTTACAGACAGCAGTTCTGAAACTGAGCAGCCCTGGGGATACTAATAAGCACAGAAAACCAAGAAGCGGTACAACAGCAAATAAGATCAGGATGGCTAATCAAACTTAATCAGATGGCTCTAAGATAAATGACAATTACTGATGTTCACTTCTTTTTTAATTTTCATGTGCCATTAACACTGCATCAACTGAAAGCAGGGCACAGTGACAGCAAATAGCTGTGTGATTTCTATACATTAGCTCTGATCAGCGAGGAATTTGCAGCAGCTTGTTTCATAAAGGACTTTGAGAATAGGTTTTAAGATTGCCAAAAAAATTCATCAGTTCACATTTGCAACACCATTTTCAGTCGATATAAATACAATACTAGCCAATTTTCAAATGGAATGTATTGAGTTGCAATCAGATAATCAAGTCATGTCTCTTTACCAGACTTTCCTAAGACCACTCTTACCAGAGTACAATATCCTTTGCTTCAAACCACGCCACATTCATGCCATGGCTTTTTGGCAGTACACACACTTGTGAATAATTGCCAAGGATGGCGTACAGGAAGAGCAAAATTCCATCAAAAATCTCCGATGAACACCTTGAGAGCTCACTTAGAATTGCAACCATTGCCAGTGAATAAGGCTGATGCATTAGTTTCACAAAAACAAGGTCCAATATGTCACTAGTTTTATGTTTTTGTTGCTTTTCTTCATGTTTTTAGAAAAATATTATCTAAGTAACAAAACACTTGAATTTTTATTAATGATATTGTATATTTTACGAGGGCTGCTCCAAAAGGAATGCCTCCTATTGTATTCTGTTGGCCCACATTGTCAGAGGTGGACGTTGGTGATATGGTAAGGCAGTAGAGGTTGAACCTTCCCACAGATGTTCCATTATATTTTGCTGCACTGCAACAGACGGCAGCAGAGGGGCAGTGTGACAGAGTGGCATGTGACACAGAAGTGCACATGAAGCAAAAGTGGCAGTGAATTCCTTCATGCAGAAGAAATGGCACCCACTGACAACCTTTAACACAGCGACCCTCGCTGCCCTCAACCTGTAACAGGCAACGTACTGCATGTAGAACCACTGCCATTTTTATAATCCATGGTTGTGGAATAATAAAACCACTGCTGATACATCCAGCATGGTCTGCCATCACCCACAGCACGGTAATCGCTCAGTCCTGGTGTTTATGGACACCAGAGTGGAGAACCACTGCTCTCATGTATTCTTCAGGAAGAGAAAAGTGCGTCGTCTTACCTTCAAACTCCCTTATGGAGTCTTCTGTTCTCACCCCAGCCATATTGTACTGACTGCTGACGGACTGGGCCAACATGCCCTCTAACCTCTCCAGAGTGGCCTGACCTTCTGCTGTTAGATGTGACAATCCTTCCTCGTACGTGTAAAAGGTGGGGATGTCGCCTTGTTCCAGCTCTGTAGGACAAGGGTACATTTATCAGACCTGCACTGAGGAGTTTGGCTCAATAGGACAACAGACACTTGTGCTACGATGTTCACTGCAAACAGCTTCTGAGAATCAGAACATTTTCTGCTGAATTCCAGTGATAGGCCACACTTGATTAGGGATTTTCTGTGGATTTCCATGTTTTATACTGTGCCTGTTGCATAAGAAATGCTTAGGCAAGATGAGTGATACACAAGGAACAACCTGAGAGATCAAGACATTCTCCTAACAGATAGCACAGAAGTTGTACCAGGTACCCAAGGTACTTGGAAAGAAACAACTCTTACGAACCACGGGCCTCAACATCATACTCGTCGCCTTCGTAGTCATTGTCTGAATCCTCATCTTCTGGGTCTGGGTGCAGAGCTTGGCATTCACACATTGCTGAAAACATGGCTTCCACTGTATGAACAAAACAGAATCATCTCAGCAAGCAGCCCAAAAGAAAGATGCCAACAGTTACCTTCCTGAGCTTTTAGTTGGCTGCTGTGAAGCACAAGTGCTCAGTAGGGCTGGCACCTCTCAGCTGAGCAGGGAACCTGCAGCTCCACCCAGCAGCTGGCAGCACAGCTGGACTTCCAGGAACCACACCTACAGAATCAGGCTCCCACCTCAGCTAAGAAATGGCAACTTCAGCTAAGTTGCTGTTAGAAGCAGCTTCTTACACTGCATTTTAATATTTGTTCTACTTGCATAGGTTGAAAATCAGAAGTCTAATCTAACATTAGGGCCTGGCGCACTTCAAGGTTATGAAGTCACAACAGCTGGTGACCAGACATGACATGTCCAGATTCTGAAAACATAAGGTGCTAGAGGGAGCAGTACCAAAAACACATCAAGGCAGTCAGGAGTTGCAGAGATTTACAGAAAAACCTTCTTTGTTTCTCCATTAATACCCCCACAGACAGCAGCAAAAAATTCTGGAATGAGTGATGAGAGACTATTATTTCAACAGAATGGCCACTGAGCTCATACTCATCATCCAACAAGCCAGCAGCCAGGCCAGAGAAAATCAGACTTCCCAGATCCAACCTGGTGCTCCATGCATGCTTCCATCATGTCGCTGATAACAAAGGTCCAACAGAGGCAATGGCAACAACTCAATCTCTAGTTACCCTCCTCAGGATTCCTTGCAGTATCTAATGCATCACATTCCTAAAACTTGGATCCAACTGAAAGCTCCCCGAGACGAGATATGGTTTCCAGTGGTAGCATCCAAACATTAGTATGTTCCTAATGAAATGCTAAGGAGACAGTGAAGGACCTGCCATTCACATCAGGTACAGCACACCTTCCCCTTCACTTACAGGCTGATTTGTCGCTAGGTACGAATCTGAATTCTGCAATTGGTTCGACATCGTCATCGCTGTCTTCCTCCTCCCCTTCTGCCATGGGAGCCTCCTTCGTCTCCTCCTCTTCAGGAAATTCAGATTAAAGAGAAAAAAAAATGTTCATTTTGTCTAAAAAAAGACAGGTTTAGCCTTTAGAACCACAAGCAAATCAGAAACCTGGACACAGCCTGCGACAAACCTGCTCCCATCCACACTGCATACAACAAGGTCCTCTCACAGCACCCTGAAAAAACTTGCAATGCACACAAGAACTCTGTTTTCAGTTTGAGGAGCCAAGTTTTCTATAGTATTCATGTGATCCACAATCCTTATCGCTTACCTGCAGAGTGGTTGAGATACATATAAAATCATCTACTTCTTAAAAGTCTTAGATATTAGGGATCCCTAGTGCTGCTGCTGTGAGATCAGCCAGTTTCCAGTCTGGCTTCTCACAGAGGACTGATACTGACACAAGTCTACTCAATTTCTCGTATTCTTAGCAAATCAGCAAGGCAATGAAACAGAAAGTCTCCTCACAGCCCAAGTCAGCTGCAGGTAAAACCTTGCTTCCTGATTTCTGTGCACCACATATTTGAATAACTGAGCAAAAACACGATGTTCTACTTTCTGTAAAAACAAAATCCACGCAGAATACAGCTTACAGCTCATTCCTTTGTGGCTGGGGAAGTTGAACTGACAGCTTCAGAACTGCGTGGTTACTTTCTACAGAAAGAGAGAACTACAGCAAGGCTGTTCCACAAAGAGTGGCTTTTATTACAAAGAGAACTGGCAACACGGAGAACATGAAGAAGCCAAGAAGCTGCCAGCCTGCTACCCCAAACAATGCAATGTCCAAAGAATTCACCCAATCCCCTTGGAACTGACCTCCCCAGGCTCAGCTTGCTGCTGCTGCTACGTCCAGCTCTTTGTTTTCAACCAAGTCAACCCCTGCCTGCCTTCTTCTAAAGAAGGCTGAGGCAAATATACACAGAGAGCATTACAAAGACATCCAAGGACGAACAGGATGTACCCTGCCTGACTGAAAATCGAGAAGCAGTGACATTTCCATATAACACTACTCAGCAGTTAAAAACCAACAGGCCAGGGACAGACATGAGAGCTGAACACTCAGACTCACCCTAGCTGGGCACCTACTGTGGCCAGAATTCTTTTATGTCAATCTATTGAGATTTTATTGAGGTTTTAGGAGCCATCACAGGAAAGATAACAGGTTCTCAAGCACCACTGTAACAATTAGAAGCTGGAAATAACATCTTTCTTCTGGCCTGCTCAAGACTTAGCACTCATTGCTCTTCAAACGACAACAGCAGGGTTGATGAGACTTAAAAACATTAAAGGGTCTGGAAGAACTGGGAATGCTATGAATATCTATTAAGCTTAATAACATGAATTACTGTCTTTCTTTTTTAATGAAAAAAGAATAAAAGCAAGATGTAGGAAAAAGTAGAAGGAAAGCTTCCAGGCTAATGGGAAACAGCAGGAACTCAGGAAGCCTGGGCAGAGGGTAGAAACATTAGCATAAATGCAATGAAGCAAAAATGATACGTAAGCACAGGAATCACAGGGAGGCTGCAGCAGAACAGAATGGTCTGAAATGGCTTTAAGAAAGGAGAGAACCTGATTCAGTGGCTCTGGCTGCACCCATTCACATGCTGGGATACCAAAGATACACACTGACATAAGGGTAAAACTTCAATTCTACAATAATTACCTCCCAGCTTTTATGAAAAAGATATTGCTTGAATTAAGTGTTCAAGTTTCACAAACCAAAATTTATTTCCTTTTTGAGGAAGGGATTATATTGGTGGGGTTTACCTTCAAACCTGGCATTCACCATGACATACAGGTGCTCCCAGGGGTACGCATTCAGGTCCCTGGAGACAGCATGTAAGCTTATGGTGGGATAATCCAAGGAGAAGCCAACTCCTGAGTTTTCCAGCCATGACAGGCGGCTAAAAAGGAGGTTAAAAAAGAAAAAAGAAAAAAAATAGGAAAAAAAAAACACAAAACAGAAGTTAGAAATCAATAGAAGAATAAAAGTACCCGACTCACACCTGTAGAAAAGCAAACCAAATCCAAAAAGTGAGTAGCCCTGGGGAATTACTCAGCTAATCAGCAATCCCTGAACTGCCTCAGCACAACCTTGCTACAGCATATCTTAAAGCTGAAGGAAAAAGTCATCTTTTCTTACAAAACGTGAATCTGAGCACCTTAAGCACATCTCAGCTTCACCCCATTTGGACGGAAGACTGAATTTCTCTCCTTACTCCTTCATTTCCTACTCTCTGTAGGTATCTACCATACCAAAGATGACTACAGAGATTCCCAATGTTTCCTGAGCTCCATCAGCTCAGGGCTGCGTCCATTGCTGTGGGCAGCCTGTTCCACGTCCACTGCTGTCTGGGGCACAGCCTTTTTCTCACAGCCCCCTGCACCATACCCAGCAAGAGCAGATGCTGTGCAAACAGAAGCCATCGTATCTGCAACCAAGCAGCTCAACAAAACAGTCATAGCATCATAGGATGGCCTGGGTTGAAAAGGACCACAATGATCATCCAGTTTCAACCCCCTGCTATGTACAGGGTTGCCAACCTCCAGACCAGGCTGCCCAGAGCCACATCCAGCCTGGCCTTGAATGCCTCCAGGGATGGGGCATCCACAGCCTCCTTGGGCAACCTGTTCCAGTGCATCACCACCCTCTGTGTGAAAAAATTCCTCCTAATATCCAACCTAAACCTCCCCTGTCTCAGTTTAAAACCATTCCCTCTTATCCTATTGCTATCCATTCTCATAAACAGCTGTTAAAACTGAAAATCCAGACAGGTTTCTCTCCAGCAGGGATAAAACAGCACTAACAACATCCAGTGGCTTGAAAGTCCTCAGATAATATTAACCACTTCAGGAATGTCTCAGTCTGAAAATGACATGGTAACTCATTTTTCTCTGCATGTTTAAGACCCTGATTTTGTTCTAGAGACGGGGCATCCACAACATCTCTGGGCAGCTGTTCCAGCACCTCACCACTCTCTGCAAAGAACTTCCCCCTGTCACCCAACCTCAGTCTCCCCTTCCTCAACTTCAAACCATTTCCCCTTGTCCTGCTGTTATCTACCCTTTCAAAGAGTTGATTCCCCTCCTGTTTGTAGGCTCCCTTTAGGCACTGAAAGCCTGCAATGAGGTCACTCTGCATCCATCTCTTCCCTAGGCTGCACAATCCCAGCTCCCTCAGCCTGTCTTCACAGGAGAGGTGCTCCAGTGCCCTGATCGTCTTTGTGGCTCTCCTCTGGACCCTCTCCAACACCTTCCTGTCTTTCTTGTAACTGAGGCTCCAGACCTGGGCCCAGTACTCCGGATGGGGCCTCACAAGAGCGGAGTAGAGGGGGACAATCACCTCCCTGTCCCTGCTGGCCACCCCTCTTCCGATGGAGCCCAGGATACCATTTTGCTTTCCGAGCCACAAGCACTCACTGCTGGCTCGTGTTAAGCTTTTCCTCTATCAAGACCCCCAGGTCCTTCTCCTCAGGCCTGCTCTCAAGGACCGCTCCTTCCAGTCTGTAGGGATGCCTGGGATTCCTCCGGCCCAAGTGCAAAACCCTGCACTTTGCTGTGTTGAACCTCATCAGGTTCACCCGGGCCCACCTTTCCAGCCTCTCGAGGTCCCTCTGAATGGCATCCTTTCCCTCCACCGTGTCGACTGCACCACATTTAGAGTATTTTTCAACGAGAAAGGAAAGTCATACCGCCTTAGCGAACAAGCTGGTTTCCTGAACTTCCAAAGAAGTTACAAATGGAGTCATAGAACGGCTCGGCTTAGAAGGGCCCTTAAAGCCCACCCAGTTCCACCCCCAGCAGCGGGCCGAGCCAGGCGGCTGCGGCTCCTCACAACGCGGAGGGGCAGCGCTGAGCCCTGCCGTCCCGTTAAGGCGGGTCGGGGGGTGCGAGCGAAGGGCTGCGCCCCACACGGCTGCCCCTCAGCGCGCTCCCCATCGGCCTTCTGCGGTCCTCACAGCCCTCAGCCCCCCGCGATCCCGCGCACCTCTCGGCGATGTAAAGCGTGCCGGCACCCAGGCTGCGCCCCGCCAGCACCGCTTCTGTGTCGGGCTGCCGATGGCGGACGCCATCAGCCGGCGGCGGGAACCGCTTGAGAAAACTCATGGCGCACCCACCCCCTCCTCCTCCTCCTCCTCCTCCTCCTCCCTCCGCCGCCGGAAGCAGTGGCCGCCGGAAGCGGAAGTGCCGGCGTTTGTTGGGCCGCTCTGGACTCGACTCTATGGTGAGGGAGGACCGTGCATCAGCGCCGCCATCTTGTGGCCGACGGCGTCCCGTCGTCGGCGGGGGGGGGAGCGGAGGGGTTGATTTGGAAGGGACCTTCAAAGATCAGCGATTCCCACGGCCTGACCAGCTCAGGGCTGGCAGAAAGTCGAAGCATTTAAGTGAGGCCGTTATCCAAACAGCTCTTGAACGCTGACAGACTTTTCCATCAAAATGCTGAATGCTTTTCCTTCTCTGGATTTTAGTGGTCATCATTTGGGGCAGCAAAATGCCCCAGCAGCGAGGTCAGGAAGAAGAAAATGCGTGAAGAAGCCACGGGCAGTGAGAACAGCGGTGGTTCTGAGCGCTCTGCCATCCCTACACAATTAGGATCCTAATTAAACAGATAATTACTCTTCATACCAATAACGACCTTGACAGAAATCAAAGCAACTTCTCTAATGAAGTGATATTTAAACACTGCAAGAACTGAGGTGGGAAGAGAGGAGGAAGCTGAAGCTCCTCCACCATCTCCACGTGCGTCGTGCCGATACAGAAGCGCTCACCCAGAGAACAGAACGGTACGAGCTGTCCTTGAGTACAGCAGCAGCTGGTGGGGTGAGGTGCAGGTGCCCATTCACCACACGTGGTGGTTAGAAGTCAGCGTTTCTGCTCGCTCATCCCTCGTTCCCTGACTTGACGGTCCACATCCGCCATGGAGACCTGTAGCTCTTCTATAGCCAGCTGCAAATTGTCACAGCTCCTTCCGATGGTTCTACGTGAATCTTTCTGAATTGCTCTAGTTGAATGAAGCCCCTGTGATGGAGTGGTACAGAATTCATTTCTCCTCCTGCGCACAAATGTGTTTTTCACGTGTCACGGACCACCCTTCCAGAAGAGGACAGGTGAAAGCATGGTTTAAGCCCAGCTTGGGAGGTTGCTTTTGAGGCTAGGAGGAAAAAGCCACGTTCTCCTGGTTTACAAGATCCATCTACTTCATGCCACAGAGCCAAGTCTTGAATCTTAAGGGAGTTTAGCACGAGTAGGCAGACATTCCTCTAAGTTCACAAACGAAACAGAATGGCACCATTTGAAAGCTCTTTTCTTCAGCTTTAAGAGCTTACGAAAGCAACTTAAGTTCACCCCCACACTGATGAGTGAACGCTGGGTGTCCAAAAGGGACTTAGACGTGTTTAGAGCCAGGAGGGATCAGCCAGCACCCACCCAGAGGGGCAGAGAGCCATCTTAGGACAGCGCAGGGCTCACCATGCCTGATTCTTTCCACTGCTTGCACAGCACTTCAGCTTTCAGTGCTGGATGTTCATCACCACACTCAGCCCGTTGGAAACACAAATGTGAAATTTCGGTATTTCATTTCAAGGAAGAGGACGGAGCTCTTATCACTACAGCAATGTACCATAGCTGGGCTCTGACCACACATGCATTGGGAAAAGAAAAAGGATCAGCAGGCTTCCATGGTTAACGCTGAGAGAAATCACACTTTTCCCAGTTCACGCTTCTCTCCCCCTGATTTCTTCCAATTAAGTTACGTGATGTTGTCGGTGTTCATTGCCACAGCCACAAGTCAGAACATCTCCATTTTTAGAGCTTCTCTGCCAACATACATTTAGTCTAAATAAAGGAACTTAGCTCCTCTTCTTAGTACCACATGGGAAGCTCAGGGATGTCTGCTAGCAAAGCCTAGCAGAAGACTCCACTGGCCATGCCAGGAAGTACTGCTAAGTGGTGGATGGACCCTCACCTTCAAGAATTCACCACTGTGCTCCTATAATTATGCCACTCCCCTGGCAAATAAAAAACAAGTTGTACTCTCAAGCAAATGCCGACTTCCATCCTTGCTCCTGGATTTTGTGAACTAACTGCAACATCACCCTGAAGTCAGATGTAAAAAAAAACAGGCATTAAAAACCATTAAATGCAAAAATAATTCCATCAGATCTTCTTCATTGTCAGTCAGAGCTGGTCAAGGAGAGGAAAAGTTGATTGTAACAAAATTAATGCCAAACATGAATTCTCCATTCCCATGGCAGCCGTTGAGCCACTGCTGGAAAAACACAGCAACCGTGTCTTGGTGCATATGTTCATATGTTGAAAGAAATCCCTCCTGGATGGGCACAGGTGACCACCATTAAAGAGCACTCGTTACTTCAATACACAATTATACTTTGTACGTCAAGTTATTTCTTTTTTTTTTCTTTTTTTTTTTTTATTATGACAATTTACATGTCATATTTATATGAAAGAAATGACAGTAGATATTATAACAAAAACATTATGAAAGAAAAGTTACACAATTAGGCCTACAAGCTATAAAATGGCTTCAGGCCCAGCTTATACACAAAGAGTTCTGACCAGACTGTAGTGAGACAACGCTGAACAATTCATTAACAAAAATATTGGCACCAGCCTTAACATTTTTTTTTTTTTTTACTTCATTTACAAGGAATACAGTATTTAAACAGTTGTGTACTGCAAATCTAAAAACATGAGCTGTTATTAAACTGCAGTTAACCCTTTGAGCACTGAGGCCACCATGACTTCCATTTTAAAAGGTTTTAATGCATCGTGTTTCACATGCATACGGTATTTCTGGCGGGGGGGGGGGGGGGGAAGGACAGTGAAAGCACCACCCCATTTATGTGCAACAATGACAATTCCAGTTTGTTCAACATCTCTCTCCCCATCTCCCACACACACAGTGTGCGTCCCCTCAGTCCTTTCCCTTTGCTATTGTAGCAAGTCACGATGGAAGAGATTTAAAAATCAAGGTTCAGGACTCAGAAATGCACAGGTTAAGCTCTGCAAAGAGCTCGGCTTGCGGGACTTCTAGAGAAAGAAAAGAAAAACGAGGCCAAGTGTGAACGGGGCTGATGTTAAGGAACTCCAGATTTCTTTGTGAACACACAAACAGCACACGGGATTCAGACAAGACTGTATTTCGTGTAAGCATATCTGAAATTTTAACCTATCCGGCAGTTTCGATCTAATTGTCACAGAAATTGGAGGACAGACATTTCTGCTAGCATTACCTGGTCTGTGCTATCTGGGACAGTGAACACACCCAATGCTTGTCTGGCATCCGCCTCGAACTCTGCGCCTATTTGGGAACCATCATGCATACTGACAACGGTGACATGAAGCGTTTGAATCAGTCGAAGGCCATCTCATGGCTGCTGCAAATCTATGAAGCAGGGCTAGCAACTAGCAACCTGACTGGCATGAAAAACAAATCATGTTAATGCAGGTTAGGGGGAGGAGTACCATTTTAATGAATATAGCATAAGAATAAGATACTGTACAAGATTTTAGAGTCCATATAATGAGTATGAAATAGAAAACGAAACAAGGTATATAGCTGTACTGTTTGATTTCCTTTTCTACCACTAACTTGAGCAGCAGATCTGTTAAGGACTTTTAACTAACAAATGGTGCACTGGTAATGAGGCCTATTGCGTGTTTTAGTAAAAGGACTTTATCCCCTCAGGATCATTTCAGTCAAGTTCTGAGAGACTAATCTAAGTATCACTAATCAGTTTAGTCGTGTGGGACATAAGAAGAGGAACAAAGGACAAAGGAACCTGCGTGGACTCCAACCAACACCCCCAAAAGCAAACATTGTCACAGTTCTCTACGGACTGATGCTAATCTTCTCCACGTCCATGCTGCGCTGGTGGATCCGCTCCCTCAAGGAAAGAGACCGTGAACAGCTTTTCCTGTTGCTCTGAAGGTCACGATGAGAAAAGGAGGCTGTCAAGATGATTCTCTTACACGAAGACCTTCCATTTGAAATACAGTCTTTAAAGGGCAAATCAGAAGCAGTTTTTAGGCCTGTCCAAGACCCACCTTGCAAATTGCAAGGGCTTGCATCCACATTTTTCCATTCCGCTTCCCTCCACCCATTCCCCATCTCCTGTCGGTGGAAAGAGCATTCCAACAGCAGGAGAAACCAACTCGGTCTGCACCTGGGGAACCAGTGAGACTGACTATACACAAAGTGCTGCCAAGTGCACGAAGTAAACCAACTGAAGGAATAGAACAACTCTATCTTTCAGTTTTCCTTAGTAACCTTTGGGGTTATATGTAGCAATAGTAGATCTATTTGCAGACACACCTTCCTTTCATTAAGCATGTGTCCTCTCTAACTTCTGTATCATCATCACCTCTCCTGATCACAAGCTCAGGTGTGGAGTGCCAGCATTTACAAAACGATAGTCAAAAACCCAAGCTGTAAGACTTGCTTTTAATCGCAGTTATACCTGGAGCCTCTACACCACATCCTCAATTATAAAAACTCCTTATCTACTTAAAGAGTGTCCTATTCTTTCCCCCGGAAGCTGTACACGTTTCTTTTTTAAAGTAAGTGTCATACTAAGCAATATACATCTTCTGCAATATACAAAATAAGTTAAATTATTCCAAAGCATTGGGACAAACAACTCCCAAGCACACGCTTTTGCCATTTGGAACTATCTCACTGAGTTATACTAACCTAAAATAAGAGCTTGGTAAGTGATGCACGTTTTCAGAAATGAGCAGTAATCCTCAGTACCCCGACTGCTGTGTGTCCACCTTCAGGGGATAAGTATTTCTGAAGCCAAAGCGTTCCGTGAGGTCCCCAACTCTACAGCATCACAAAGTGGCCACTGAGGATTGTAATTACTTCAGTATATGCTGGATAATAAGTACTGTTTCTGTTCTGTTTTGTTTTGTTTTTCATTTTCTGTCTTCTGACATATTAAGTGATACAGTCCCTACCCAACTTGTTCTAGAAGGGGAGGAGGAAAAGTAAGATCCCAGGAAACGTGGGCTTCATCCCCCACATCCTCATTTCAGACAGCAGTCCTAAATGCTCCCATAGATTGTTTAAACACTAGAGGAGTTGCAGTGCTGTGCTCTTTTTGCATGAATTGCTGGAGATTTCCCCACTATATTCAACGGATTTTGTTTTCCAGAAAGTCACCATTTGAAGATATTTGGTATTTTCACATATATTTATACATGAAAGGATTTTCTATACCCAGTGAACTGAAAGCAAATGTAAATACGTATCTAGGGTGCACGCTGCACGTTGGATGCTTAACACAAGCTTATGGATAGCATTCACTGCACACGTACCAAAACCAATTCTCAAGGCCCATGCGTTGCCATTTTGAACTAGATGATACAAATCCCTTGCCACCAAGATTTACTTCTCATTAAAATATATATATATTGGTGAAAGTAAGTGATATGAAACAACTTGCTGAAAGTTTTGACCAGGCTTTCCTACAGCAGAGCATTGAAAACCAAGCTGTAAGCACCTGAAAACATAGCTATACAATGGACACCCTGACAGTGGACTACTGAAATCATTAAACAGCATCCGGATACCAAACAGTTCAAGTGAGAAACATGAAGACAAATCACAACAAGGGCACAGCTACCATACAGTTGCTCTTTTGTGAACATACATTTTCGTCTCAAGGTTCTTTCAGTGGGACCCCTCAGAGTGCAGGCCAGCACTCGGAAAACAGCAGCAGTGACCAGGAAAGAAACCCACTTCAGTCATCAGCTCCCACTGCCTGAAGAGACGTTTCAATCCACAGAAATCTTGAGGTGACATATTTATACATGAGCAACCTAGAGAAAAAGCATCTCTGTTTTTCTCAAATGCCATTAGAACAGAGCAGTTGTTTCGTTATCAGGAAGATACAGTAATTTTATAAGGTAATTTGACATGTAAGAAATCAAGCTATCTAAGAGCTCAGAGTTTGTTGTTCAGTACTTGTCTTTCTACAGGCTTTCAACATTAAAGGGTTTTTTTTGGTCGTTTAGTGACGTTGTTTTCCATTTTTAAATCAAGGTTTAGAAGATTCAATAACTACAAGACAGCAACTGCAATGAAATTTTGCCTCAATTTCCCACCCTTCTGATTGGATTAACGCTCTGCATTCCTTAGTACAGGGTGGCTGTACTTTGCACATCACATCCCATGCTCATGGCAAAGCCATCCTTTATCTTTGTGGCACCCAAAAACATCCATTCCCCAACTCAGTTTATAGTTCCTTCCCTTCCCCAGTGCTTCTTAAGACTCACGCAGCCCACAGAAATCAGTTCACTTTCTTCCTCCTCAGTTCTACTCTGAAGGATCTGCAGTTAAAAAAGACACAGCCTTTGGTGTCAACCTGTGTGCAAAGAACAGCTCAGCCGACAGGTGCTCCTTCTGCTGTCCAGTCCACCGTGTGATAAACCCCTGGCCAGAATGCATTCTGTTCCTTGCACACCCTGAATTTCTGTTAGCCCAAAGCCACATCTGAAGATGACCGGTCAAAGACGTGCCATTTCTGATCTCACGATGCATAGAGGATAGCACAAGCAGCTAAGGACACCACAACACCTGGAGGACGTTCCCACTCTGGGATCACATACACTTGACACAACAGCATGAGCCCCACACGGCAGCCAGCCAGCCTTGCATCTAAAAACATCTTTCCAAACAGACTGACATTTCTGACCATGCTGGAAGCCTTAGACAGGAGAAAAAAAAATGAAGTGTTAAAATTCTGGGCTCTGTAGAACATCTAGGCAGATTTTCCTTGCACAGTATTCCCACTGGTCTAACGGGACCTTGGGATCACAAGGGATGAAGCCATCCCAGCTACCAAAGGTGACTTCTCAGAAGACAGAGAATTGTTTTGTAAAACCGACCAATAGAAAGCAACAACCTGTCTGTCTACACTGGTTAAACTTGATGCTCTTGACATAAAATTCAATGCTCCGCTTCTGCTTTCTGGTCTTCTATGTCACCACTCCCGAACACAGTGCTCAATTTCTTCCTGGCTGGTATATTTGCTGTTTTAACTGCTTGGCATTTTCCTACATTCGCAATGACTCAGCCGCTACATATCCAGCATTTGGAGCTGTCTACAAGCAAGGACATTCGCTACAGCACTGATCAGACAGGAAGAGGCTCCATGTGGCAGCAAAAAAGGTGATGGCACTGCCAAAATAAATGAGAAGTCACTGGTTGCACAGTGTTGCTGCATGGGAATCAAGACAGTTTGCACTGCAAATATTAAAAACGCTTAGCAATTATTAACATTAGAAAGTGGAAGCCATATGTTCTTGCTTGTTTTAAAACACAAGTATATTAGAAATGTAGAAGCACTACATTTATGCATCACCTAGGCAAAGAAAAACACTGTAGTAGCTAAAATGCTACGTACGCTTATAAGGACATTCTAAACCCTGTTTTAATACCTGCTTATGAAATCTGTTAACAGTTAACATTGATAAGGTGGAAAGATATTTAATCTTTAATGATGTCCAATTCTCATTTAGAAAGAGCCTGATTTCTCTTTTTTATTTCTTAACCACAAGCTTGCTTAGCACAGCAGATCATGAAAGAGTTCTATCTTTCTTGCAGCTCTGACAACTCTAGTTATAGATGTGCACTGCTAGAACCCAAGTGAGTAACAGTCACAGAGTGGTTCTGATTGAACTCGTGGAGAGACAGGTGGGGAAACAAAACCAAGACCTTCCAGGCCAAAAGTAGGTATTTTTGGATCTAGGTATTCTAGAGAGGTATTTAGTAAAGGCCTAATGCCGGTTTTAGTAGAAGAAAACAGAAGTGCTTCATGACTGACTAGGAAATACAATATAATGGAAGGGAATCAGGTGGGGCAGGAAAGGAGAACTCACTCCTCAGTGGCAGCAGCAGTTTCGGTGCATCCATTGCCGGCAATGGACATCAACACCAGTCAAAAATCCAAATCTCAGAGCAAAAGGAGTAACAGATGTGACCTTTTTTGGATTTCAACGTTTGGCAGATCTTTTTCAGCTGTGTGCTACAACATGTACAAACGCTACAGCCTGCATCTTCATTCCAAATGAAGAGAAAACTCAACGCTACCCAAAGCAAATTCCAGCTCTGCCCTTTCTTATGTGCCCACACTCGTTGGTTTTGTGTGTAGTCTCCTTTTTTTTGTTTTTTAATGAAAGCACATATCACTTCAGGCCCACTCCAAAGCTGATGAGACGTCTTGGAGTCGAGTGTTTTCTCTCAGAAATACTGCCTTCTTGAAATCAGTTTGGTCACGTGACAGTTATTAAAATGTATTTTAAGAAAATTCTAATGGCCAAAGGCCAGCACTACATTCAAAACCTGCTAATACATCCAGGCGGATAAGTAAAATCAAAACAAAAACACACACAAACCCCAAACAGAAAACCTCCAAAAGGAAAACTGTTCCATTTGTTTACTTCAATTTGAAGTAGATACTAAGGACATGAATGGACCAGTCACGGTTTATTGGAAAAATCCCTCAATCCTTTGATGCGCTGTCATTCTGTGGTCAGTGCAGTTTGTACAGACACATTCCGTTCCGAATACTCCAACAGAAGGTGAAACCCAAGCGGCCAGGCAGCTACTGCAGGATTCTTGTGTCTGTAAAAGTTTACAGCATGTCAAGATGCCATCCCGTTTACAGACCAACTTCACATCAATGCGTCCTCCCACTGGACACCGTGCACAGAAGACCATCTGATGAACTACACATGAGATAGCTTTGTAAATTCACTGCTAGCATGTTTCAACTGTCAAAAACTTCATTACAGTACACTTTACTGTACAAACACTTTAAAGGATGTTTATTAGGAAAGTCTGCAAGTCATAATGGATAGTAGAGTTCTTGTTTATGGTACCTTCTCGGCCTCTAGTAGTTCTGTTTGCCTCCAGTATTAAAATCAAACTGCTTCCATGAAGGTGGTTACTAATGAGCTATGGCATGTTAACCTACAACTCACAAAATGCGACAGTACAGACGTTAAATTTGAGACTGTCTGTTAAGTTGTAACCTAAGTTGTGAACATTTAAATATAATATATATCTCATATGAAAAAGCTAAAGCACAAGTGCTTCTGCACCCCACCCACCCCTTGAGCCAAACCCACCCCAAATTTCGGTTTGGGCCCTGACCGATTTGGAATGCTTTCTTAGGCCACCCATTTCCACAAATTTGTATGCACTCAGGAAATATAAAGCCAAAAATATACAAATCTCTCGTTGTGATAAGGTTTTTGTGAGTGAAATTACCCAGGACCATGGACTTGGAAGGAGAAAGGGGGGTAAGAGAGGGAATTTACAGCAATTCTTCTTCAAAGTTCAAAACTGGTCACTTCACAGAAAGACTGCAGGACTGGTGAAATTCTTGCTTCTAAAAAGTGATACTGTAGTGGAGAATTTTCTAGGAAAAATAAAACAGCTTTTAATAACTGGCCCGCTGGTATGAGCTACCGTGGAATAAATTAGCACAAAAATGGAAGTCTTATAACTGTTCACTGTTACAGACGTAATCAACAAGGTCAGTCACTCTCAAAAGTTCATCTTCATCTTCCTCTGGCCCTACCACTTCCTGCCCACTCCCCGTCCCGTTGGGCGCCAGGCTGGCACTGGCTGTGCTGTCCTTGGGGGCTTGGGTCTTCTCACTAGGTTTGCCAATCAAGTTCTCAATGGTTTTACCTGGGCTCTGTCCGTTGGTGGAAGGCAAGTCCACCAGGCTGTAGTCCAAAGGGCTCTCTACTTTCCCTACGTTATCAAAGTCATCTTCGTCGTCACTTTCTATCCGGTAGCAGTGCTTCTTGGTGTTGTCTTGAGGAGCCTGTGGTGCTGGCAGCTTATTTGCAGGGTTTTCTGCCTCATCGTTAGCATTTTCGCAGTTATCTTCATCATCTGTTTCAATTCTATTGAGCCGTTTGCGGACAGGCCTCCCTTCATCTTCCTCATCCTCTCCTTCCTCAGAGTAGTCATCCGTACTTCGCCGACGTTTTCGAATCAGTCGCTTCGACTCTTTTGTGGAATCGTCATCTTCGGAGTTCTTGGATGCGTAGCTCTCTGGAATAAGCAGCAGACTTAAAGCCGTTAGCAAATCTGACTGCATGCAGAACAGTAACACTCCTATTTTTTAACGACACACTCATCCAAACGCCATCTTTCTCTGTCTCTCAACACACAGCACGCACTTCCTCAGTCCCCCAAGCATGTCAAAACGCTTGCATACTTCTCACATTCTAAAGAAACTGCTCTAATAGCAAAATCCAGCAATCTGTTGGTATTCTGCTCTCAGCTTGAGCATTACGGGAGGCTTTGGAGGCCTCTGCTAGATGTTAGAGATGCTAACTACAACAGGAATAGCACAACTTTACAGCCCTCCGGAAAGTGAGGACCCTCTGCAGAGCCAGGAGTTGGAGTCAGTGATCCGCATGGGTCCCTTCCAACATAGGATATTCTATTCTTATATGAAATAATGGCTGCACTACCTTCAAAAATATATACATGCATACATATATATGCACACAACTGTACTGTCCTCCCCCCACCAAATTCTACAGGACTTCTTTCAAAGCAGATGAACACTGTTTGAATGTGGCTGGAAGGCTGCTGTCCCTCAGTGGAAGGCCTTTTCCTTGCAAACTGGCTTAGGTAAAAAAAAAAAAAGACAAACTGAACAATCAAACACCACTGGCTTTCTCCTTGCTATTTCCACTAGAAATGCATGCAAATTGTCATTTTTAAAGGTGTTACCAGTGTAGGTTCAGGTTGGTAGAGACTTGGTCAGAGTTCCAGTATTTTCAACATAATTACATTTCCAGTAACTGTTACGTACTTTTTACATTGGAACCACGGGAAACTACTGGAATGGTACTAAATGGCATTGGGTTTAGTATGCAAAAAAACAGTACCAAAAATACCTGAAGAAATGGGTTTTTGTGTACAAAAGAAGCCATCAATCAGGCACTGTTTGAAGTCACAAGTGCAGGCAGCAAAGAAAAAGCCACCATACAGCAGATTGTGAGCAGACAGCCTATATATCCTATTTCTGAGAACAGACTGTATATTGAAGAATGAGATCAAGTTTACAAGATACCATACGGCTGCATTACATACTTGCTTCCCTTCATGGAAGAGGATCCTGTAACATTCTATAGACTCAGGCCAGCAGTTCCAAAACTTACCTACAGGTGCCCTGGCACCCACCACAAACTGTAAAGCTCAGCACATCTCAGTGCTAAACAGATGGCTCTCATAAGCTGGGCATCAGAATTCAAAGGACCCAAAGCCAGTGGCTGTGTCTGAACCAGGTAATTTTGTATCTTAATAGACATCAGTGGCTCATGGAATGACAGACATTACTGCGAGCAGGTCTTCTGTAACATCATACACACCTGCACTGATTGCAGCACCTTCAAACAGGAGGCTGCACTGGAAAATGCTGAATGACCACAGAGGAAGGTAGGGTGGTATGCTGACCTATGAAAACAGTCAGTGCACCAGAAGGCAATAAAGAATCTTTGAGCATTTATGGAAAAGGCTTTGTGGCCTCTTAACAGAGAAGTGGCAAAACAGTAACATTAATTATAGCTTTGAAATGCCACCACTCATTGCCAGACACATTCAAGTCAGACCCTGTGAAGTCAGAGCAGGGACAGTGACTCTGAGAAGTAACCATAATGGTGCATCACACAGTACCTGTGGGCTGCTTCACAAGGAAACAAGGTTCTGAGAAACACCAAAGAACTCTAGAAAGAAAATTTTCTGGGCATCTCTGAATTGTACAGTTTTCTCCTCAGGCTAATGCAGACATACACCAGCTCCTGCAAATCAGACTGTATGTTTTACCTTCACTGTCTGAAGTGGAGAGCCTGCGTTTATGAACTCTTCTTAACTCCTTTCCATATCGGACACTTTTCTGAGAGCCATCACTTTCTGAATCCTCCTTGTAGTTAACTTGCCTCTTCTGATTCCTTCTTGATCTTCTCCTCCTGGTTTCCAGGTAATCATCATCACTGTAATCGGTGTAATCACCACTCTCTGTACAGGAGAAAACAGCCATGTCTCTTATTCCATTAAGACCAAACTGCACTATTTAGATAAGCTGCAGACCAGCACAGATAAAACCAGACACATTTCCAGCAGAGCACAGTCTCAGCCATCACACCTCATTAGCCTGACCTATCCCAGGCTCACGCATCAGTTCTCCCTTTCCCTGCCAGCAGCGAATTGCTTACTTTTAAAATCCTCACAAATTCTTCTCCACCGAACTCCCCCAGAGCAGGTTTTCTTCCCATGTTTTTGTTCCCTCATATCTACTGGTGCCAAAGATGCTTCCTCTACAATTCCTGACAGTTCCCGACAGTCAAAGCAACATGAGTCAATGACATATACATTACCATCTCCAGGAAAGCCCCTTCTTTTTTTTTTTTTTCAATGTAAATGCATTGCACTCTGCTCAAATAATTCTCTAAACAGGTAGATGAGTAGAAACAACAAAACGAGAATGCAGGTAAGATCTGTCTTTGGAGTATTAAATCATTTACAACATATCTAGGCTTAAAAGTTCACTTACAACAAAAACTATGGAGAAGAAACTTACCATTACTCTCAGTTCTTCCCACACTGGACTACTGCACCTATTGGCTTTGAGAATTGAATGTATTTACATTTTTAACAGTTAACATCAGCTCTGAGTCAGCTTCTTTTTCACTAAGCCGTGCCAGAGCAATTATCCTGAGATCACAGTACATTTCTATATGCAACCCATACTGTTCTTGAATTACTGACTGACACCAGGGACAGATCAAAGCAGCAATCCTCTTTACCTCCTAAAATGTTACAGAAAGGGTCACAGCCAGGCAACCAAACACTGCCTTTAGAAAAAGCTCCCATCTCTGGAGACTGAAAACAAAGCCATTCAGAGGGAACATTACTTCTTTAACTCAGTACAGAGCTCAGGCAGGATCCTGACGACAGCAGTAGAGGTAAAGAACATCAGTTATGACTGTGCAGTTATATATCTAAGGCATTATGTTGGATTCAGTGAGGCAAGGCTCTACCAACCAACGCTTTGCTGCAAAAGTAAGAAAACTGCACTGCATTCAGTGCTTCCTCTTCCTGCTCTTTTTTAAAACAGGATGCTTCTGATGGTACAGATGGGGCTCTGACCTTCTCGCAGAAATGTGTTCAAAAAGAAACAGATTTGTTGTAG
Source organism: Perdix hodgsoniae (assembly GCA_035772895.1). Lineage (NCBI taxonomy): Eukaryota > Metazoa > Chordata > Aves > Galliformes > Phasianidae > Perdix > Perdix hodgsoniae. The sequence goes on along the minus strand of JAPSGF010000099.1, from coordinate 107,341 downwards.
GCATTATGGAGTAGATGGCAAAATTCCTTGGATCTTTTAGGTTCTGCAAATATCTTCATTACTAACAGCTTACATTTAGTGCAGTAATGCATTCAGGACAGGAAGACAGCAACTAGAGCAAGTGCATGTGACTATCTTGATCTGTTCATGCATTAACCCTCCTTTTGGAAGCCAGTACTTTAAGTCAACCTACTTCAACATGATCACTGTCTACATTCAATGAAAACATTTACCCACAATTTACAATTACAATTTATCTACAGATAAAACACTGAAAAGGTAACTATGCTCTGAACAACTGAATGCCATACAAAACTGACAGCAGCTGAAGGAATTAGGTTTCTACACAAAGCGAGGGAAAATGCTTCTTTCAGAAGAGGCTTTTTCAAAGTTTTTCAGGAGGTCCTTAAGTACACAGAAAGAATATTTCTGCCTCCATCCTTTGTATTCCCTGCAATCATGTTCCAAACAGATACGTACGTGAGAGCTGAAACTGTCCACAAAGGACACGACATAACAGGAGCACACATTTAAATACAGACTGATTTTAAATGCCAAGAACCTAGCACTTGGGAACAGTTTCCTTTCGAGCACTCACAGCAGAACAAGCAGCAAACAGCTTTACAGACAGGAAGCAAATATGACATACACTTGACCAAAGGAACCAAAATCATTAGCGTCCACGTCATGACAAGAAACTGAGACTTCCACTCTTCCTCTCTCCAGCACAAAATATTCCATACATCTAAAAGACCGTTTATACTCACCAGATTCTCTGCTTGAATTGTCCTCAGAATCTTCATCTTCATCATCTTCAGAATATTTTTTCTTGACTGTTTTCCTTCGTAACCGCCTGCTTTGCCTCATGGGCCTGGAGAGATGCCTCCTGGATATGCGGGCACAGAACTCGGAATCGCTGTCTTCGTTTGATGGTGGATCATCTTCACTTTCGTCCAGATTTTCCTCTGATATAACAAACTCATCCTGAGATCTGAAACAAAGAATCGAAACATTACCTCCACGAACCCACCTCTGTTAGGGGCAGAGCAGACACATAACAGAACCGCACAAATCTGACAGAAATGATGTGCATTAAAGATCCAGAGCAAGCAAACTGCCATCACTGACATGGAGTTTCTGTTTTCTCTTGGAAGATAGCTTTGCAATGCATGACATTACACAGTGGATCAGAACAGTGAGTGGATATGAATGTTACATCAAAATGTGACCATAGGTGAGATTTAAACTGGATAAATTCTAGAGTGTTTGCACAGTGCACTTCAACATAACACTTGCATAGCAATTCCTTTGCATAAGCATCACTTGTGAAGGAGGAAAACACGTTCATTTAACAAAAAGAAACAGTGCAACACTGCAAGTGCACAGACACTTGCATTTGGTTGCCAGCTGAATGTAAATCCCAGGATAACATTCAGAAGGTATTCAGCAAAGAACTGAATTGAAAATGCTTGAGCACAATTTAACAGACTTATGTGCTGTTCATTCCAGAAGACTTCCAAAAGCTCCAATCATAGGTTGGATATTTTCAGCATATTTTGCTTGACTATTCACCACGTCACTGAAAATTATTTAACGTGGTCATATGTGAAAAACAAAGCTCAAGAGATACCTGCATCTGGTGTGTAGGTTACCTATAAACTTCGTACATTGACTGTGTAAAGCTTTAAAAGCTATAAAAGCTCAACTGTGTTTCTTCATTGAGGCATAAAGAATATAGAAAATTATTATTTTTTAACATTATGTATTTCCCAGTCTGAAAGATAAGAAATTCCAGGGAAAAATAATTTCAGTGAGCCAAAGTAATATTCATTCAGTCTCTAAAGCTTCACATAACACACATTTGTTTTCTGTAGTGTAACTCTCTTCTTTGGCTGCGTTCAAACCTTATTTTTTAGAAAGCAAAAGGCAAGAGCTGATTCCAGAACCCAAAAGTCAAGTTTCGTATGATGGAGAAATGGAGAAATTTTACTTTACTGATTTCTAAATGGCAACGAGGCCAAATAAAGATCCCACAGAACAGGACATATTTTCAGAAGAACAACCAGCCTCATTTTAGCTACATCTTTGTTAAGGATAGGTTTTGCTTAAAATGGAGGTTGGATGACTGCAGTGGATTTGAAGTATAGTTCTTCCAGCACAACTAAATTCAACTAAGCCAGGAGTTTTCTTGCTGGCACTGTACAGTGGTATTCAGGATCTGGACACATTCTCCCAATGACCACTTTAGGGACACTGCAGAGTCACAGAAACTCGAAACAGGCAGTGACTCATGGCAGAAGCTAAACTGGAGACTTACCCATCACTAATCTTAAACTCATCCTCGCTCTCTTCCTCATCCAGATTACTGTCACTATCCAGGTCGTTTAGTCGCCGTCGTTTCTTGCGCCGTGCTGCAGCAGCCCTTTGGGGTCGCTTATTTTCTTTCCTTTCTTCCTCTAGAATTGTGGAAATGTCTTTTCCACGATGTCCTGTGATATTAGACATGTCTTTGCCTCTGCCAATGCCTGAATTCAATGATAGAAAGGGGAAAATAAGAACAAGATTATTTTTGTTTAACTTTGCTCATAACTTTTTTCTGTGCCTTCTGCTTCAGATTATTTTCTGTAATAGAATAATTTTTTGATGCTGTCTGGAGCCTTGTTCCTGACAAACACAGCTCCAGTTGTGGTCCCTGGGAAACACTGAGGTCAGCACAGAAGACAGAAGGTGAATGTTGGCATTCTGCTACTTAACCACACAGTACATCATCTTCCAATGACAGTGTTTTTTGAGTAGGACAGATAGCAGCAAATGCATCTTCTTCCTAAGGCCTTCATGCTCTTCTTGGGAGCTTTGGAAGTGTTTAAGCTGCTGTTTGGCCAATACGTAGACTTTAAGAAAAGCTGGTTTTACTGTTGAGGATTTAAGTTACATTCATTAACATCTTGTGTAACACACCCACAGACACCTGAGTTTCAGACTGTCTGCATACATCCGCTGGCCTTCTGTAAATTGCTGTCTGCAGAGAGATGCCAGAAGCCATATAAGGAAGGGATTCAGTTTCACAGCAGTTCTCTCCACACAAGCTGAGGTAACACAGAAGCACAGATTCATCAGTCTCAGGTACTTTGGAAGATCTCTCATTTGTTCCCTGTGGTGCCTCACCAAGCAGCAACAAATGCAACTGCACTTCATTCATGTAGAACTGAGAAGTGCTCACGGATCTGCATTAATACTTCAGGACTGTATTTGCAGACCTGGCCTTCAAAGGGTCCAAACATGGACCAGTTTCTGAGCCCAGTATTTACAGGTGTCAGATGTCAGTGGTGCCAGCTGCCACTCTCAAATTCAAAACATAGTGAATTCATCTTAAAAACTGTCTTGTTGTGGTTATTTACTGTATTCACGTATTAAAACACGTACAAGTTGAATTTAACTATCAACACCAAATGCTTTTTGACATCTTCTGGCAGCTTGGCATGGGCATTTCCAAGGGAAATTATTTAGTGTGAGCCTGAAAGTGCAATATAAACTATAAATTACACAGTGTGAGGGAAAGGACTCTATTTGTTGCCTGTAATACCAAAAGAAATTTGGTCTCAATCTTCATACCACCATTGGAATGAAGAACAAATATGACAAACATACCTCCTCCATCAGCTTCCTTGATGTCATCTTCAATTGCCTCGTCAATTGCCTCATCAAATTCATCAAACCTAGAAGTAACAGTTTTCATTTATGATTTTATGACATTCCAGAAACATACCCCAAAATCTAAAACTGCTTTAACCAACAATGCTGCATAGGTAGTGGGCTGCATGAGTGACAAAATAACACAGACAAAGGGGCAGATACGTGAGAAAACAGCCATTTTCTAAAAGATATGTTTATTATTTCTATTTGCAAAGTATTTATCACTCACAGACCTTTTGGTACTGAGTTACACAAACAGAAAAGCACTTTAGTTTTACATGACACACTGCTGAATTTAACGATACATAATTTGAAAATTATCTGCAATGGTATCAGTGGCACATTTCACACCAAACATTAGCAGTGCCTTCACACCTTTTATAGGGATGACATGCACAAAACAGGCTTCCAGGAAAGCACCTATTAAAGCCAGGGGATAATTATTCACCCTGTCAAAAGTTTCCTTAAGAATCTGCTTGATGTAGCTTCATTTCTCCTCGGAGTAATTACACCTTATGGACTGGCAGCACTCTAAGCTGAACAGAGATGTACTGTACAGAGCTCTTCACAGCAACACACAAATAAACCATAAGGTAACTAAATAGAAAACAGAGAAACAGTTTGCTTTTGTAAGCCTGCCTCAATCCCTGCACATGGAGTGGCTCATTGAAGGGAAATGGCAAATGGAGGAGGAAGGAGCTGGTCCTCCTACACAGAAGACGACTTCTTTAGGTGGTTTCTGCAGTTAGGAATTGCAGTTCTGTAACAGGGGACTGCTACCTGTATTACCCAAACTCCACCTTGAGAAATGATATGCAAAAAGTACAACTTGTATTATCTTTGTAGGAAAGACATTTCGTTTAGATTATTTTCTTTTCTCCTCATTTCTCTGTTTTTAAAATAGAAATGACTGCACTTGGGACAATACTTTCATCAAAGATTTGGCTTGCCAGTCAATAAAGAAAGATTACAGGTACATTTATCTCCGTCCTCCATTGTAACCTCCAGCAGAAGAAGACAAGAACAGATCTGGTATTACTCTATAACCCAACAGCAGCCTAAAACACCTTCTTTTAAAATGAGGTGACTGATTGCTGCTCTTTCTGTATATTCTGAGAACAGCTGTATGTCATGTTTAAGGCAGCTTTACACAGTATGGAAGTAAGTCTGAAATTATTCCATCAGTAAGACTTGTCCCACATTATTCAAACACTGTTTTCCCTCTAGAGCACTAAAAAAAACCTTTAAAATGTGAGAAATTACTTACTGCTCTCAAATCACAAATAACCTGAAATCCAACATGGGCTGACAACTGCTTGTCAATTAGCTGTAATGGCACATCATTTCTACTGCTGCTGCTTTATTCAGAAAGCAGGTTTTTGCTAACCTTCTCACAAAAGGAAAGCACAGATGACAAAAAAAAAGGAACTAACCTGTCTACAGAGAACCAGAATGCTACACAATACAGATTTGTCTGTAAGCAGAATGAGACATTTAGCATTTATTTTCCCCCTCGGAAGGAAAGCACGCACAGTTCTCACTGACACTAATAGGACTTCACTGCAGACATACAGATTTGAAGTGACACACTGACATGTGCAATACTTTCACCAGCTCAAAGTTACGTGCGTGATGCAGTCTGTGAGACAGACTGTCATTTTCTATCAAAGACTGATTTTCAGGAGCAACGTTACAATAAACATTATTTCCAACAACAGTTACTGCCTCTCTATAACGCGTGTCCTGCCCAAGTCATGCCAGATATCCTACAGGTAAGACTCCTGGCCAGATGCTGCCTGACCTGTCACAGACATAGCAGCAAATCTATCTACCTGTGTCCCTGGCATCACGTTCCTTATAGAAATACTTAACTTCACAAGCCAAAAATGACATTTTTGTTAGTGTGGCTTCTGCTGTTAGTTTTAAAAGTTACAGAAACTCAACAGCTAAGTAAGGTCAGAATGAGTTTGTTGAGCAGGTTGAAAACCCAACACAAAGGTCACATCTCTCCTCAATGGCACAACCAGACTGAGTTTAATCATGGTTATTGGCTGGAAAACTTTGGAAGTTGTAACGTTCTTGTTTATTACGGTAAGGGTCTACAAAGAAGAAGCACTGTGGGAAAGGCAAGACTTCTTATATTCTTAATGCAGCTGGGACAAAAAAACCACAAGCTCTCAGGCAGCAGTTCTCTTCTCCAGTTACCATAGAGGAAAAAAAGAGAGATGGGAACTTCAGGCCTTTAGACAGAAGCAAAAGTTTTCCCTTCCAACAGGAAGCAGGAGTATAATCCACCTGCTTTAACTTACAGCAGGAGCTGCAATAACAACAATTTTTTCTCCAGCATTGCTGAACAAAGTACCACATGTGTTTGAACTTCTTATGCATTCAATTTTCAATATACAAAGTAATAAGCACCTCTGTTTCACAAACACCCAGCATAACCGGTATTCAGAGGAAACAACACAGACACTTTAATTTGGCATCTCTTTTAAATGTGAAAGTGTGCAGGAGGTTGACTGAGAAGGAAAACGATGGTATACTTTATTTTTGCTTTAAGCTGTTTAAACAAACTGCCTACCTATAGCTTATGCATTTCCGGGTTCTGGTAGACCTTCTTTCAAGCAGCTTCGATTTGTGCTTTTTGGAATCTTTCTTTTTTTCTTCTTGACCTTCAGGGATTTCCGGCTCCTGTTGACATAAGACAGAAGTGTCAAGAAGTTCTCTTCATTCCCTCCAGATTTCTCATGCCTGTGCTCACACCACACACAAAAACACATCACTCTAAGGCTGAGGTTCCACTTTACCACTGTGTTAACGCTACAGCAGCCAGGTGATGCTCCCAGCACCTGTAAATGCAACAAGCTGAACAAACTCATCAGGTAAGTCTCTGTGTACAGTGACTCTGCCCCTGTGCCACCACACTGTTCTTTGACCCATACAGCCAACAGCATGGGTGGCTTGTGCAGGGGCTGGCTTTGGTCTGAGCCACTACAAATGCCTTTACGTGGTGCAGCTTTGATGAAATCCACAGAGTTTAATTTTATGACATTCTTTCCAATTTATTCATTTTTTGAAAATCTTTGCCTGGGTTGAGTTTCAGACTCTCAGCCAGAGAGTCTCTTGCAAGTCTGCAAAATCTGTTACCAGTTATCTGCTATCCACAGACAGAGAGAGAAAGCTGGTGTTATTACTGTCAGAGTGGAAAGTCTATACCTAAACAGAAGTTTTGTTTTAAATTCTCATGGAAGAAGAGATGACATAATTTTGGTTGAAGGCATCTGACTATGACATGAAGAAATTCACTCGAAAATGTATTCAATAAGTGAGAAAAGGACAATCTCCACATGAATAAAAAGATTTATTTTTTCCTTTCCTGTAAAGTGAAATCACATAGAACTGTTACTAAACCACAAAATGTTGATAGTTTTTCATCAAATGTAACTTCAATATGCATTTTTGGGCAGGAAATTTTATGCACTACTTCCCACCCCTGTCAAAAGCCAGAAAACACTCATCTCCCTCCACTGCTTCTAAAGGAAGGCTGTGACACTGGCTCAGACATAGATACCAGAGTTAATGAAAATGAATCCTACCCTTATAACTCACAGAACACCAATGGATTCCACTGACATCCCAATTTTAATGGGAGAAGTTGATTCTGAGATTCTTCACTAATGGAGGGTCCCAAAGCCCCTCTGCTAAACTCAAGTTCAGACTAAAAGGAAGACTCTGGAATTGCTTCTGTCCTATGTATACACTCATATTTCTTTCCAAGATACTCCTAACTCTTCTAACACACCATTCAGAACCTTCTTCCTTGAGAAGTGTAGAAAACAAAAGAATAATACAACACAGACACAGTCACTTACCTGTGGTGGAATGATGTTCTCAATGCTGATACCCACGTACACCAGTCGCTCTTTTCTTTAGGAGAGAAAAAAGAAAATAAGCTCACAGAAAGACTGCAGACATCCAAAATAACACTGCAAGTAGCACCATCACCATCCCAGGAGGATGGCACCAACTGAAAAGTTATTACTGTTAGAATTACATATTAAATCCCATGTGATTACATTTTCCTGTATGAATAACCTAAGTAATTTCCAAAAAGTTCTCACAAACAGTGGAGTTTGAAGACACATGGTGGTTGAAGGATGCATGGACAAGAGAACGGCCTGCAGGATAATGACAGCATTCTGTGACTAAGCTGGTAGCAATTACTGGAGTGAAGGAAAAGCTAAAGAAGCATGGACACCTGGTCCAGAGAACCAGGAGAGAGAACAGTGCTCAAATACAGGAAAAACTACTGTAAGGAAAAGTAGACAGCCCTTATGGTCCACAGCAGGTAACAGGATTCAATCAAAGTGAAATGGAGTTCAGGCAATAGCAGCAAGCTTAGTTTAGCAAGCATCCACTGCCATCCGAATTGCCATGTCTGGCTCCTGGCCTCTGCTTGCTGCTCCAGTGGGACATCTGTCGGCCCCAAGATGCCTCAGTCATCCTAGCACCTCTCAAACAGCACTAGGTTCTGATCTTTGGATAAGAAGGCAATCTATAACCTTTTCCATGACCATGAGAGATAATTTAAATAAATGAAGATAACTAAGAAAGCTGGTGAGCCTGTGAGGACTCTGAAAGTGAGTGACACCTCTATAGATTTTAACATTATTTTGAATAAAAGTGATTTAGAACACAGCTGCAGCAGGACAAGGTATGAATGAGACATTTGCCAGAAGACCTCCAGCTTTCAAAATCTGGTGAAGCGTCACCACGGTTGAAATGAAATCATGCAAGAACCAATGCTTTTGAGATAAAGATTCTGCAGTAATCAACTTCTGCAGTTACACTGCGTAGCTGCACTGAGCACATACCCAATTATAAAGGACTTGCAACAGGATGCATCATGTGCACAAGTCATTCACACCTAACCCAATCATCCTTCATCCCTGGAGGTGTTAATGGCCAGGTTTCATGGGACCCTGGGTAACCTCATCTAGTGACTGGGCAACCTGATCAACGCAGCCTGCAGCAAGGTTTTGGAACCATATGATCATGGAGGGCTCTTCCAAGCCAAGCCATTCGAGGATTCTATGACCCAACACCTCTACTTCAAATGTGCATCATTTTGTGCAAATAGTTACAGGCATCTATGAGTAAAAATTTGGTTTCCAATACTTTGATTAATTTGGAAAGAATCTACGTCAATTTTAAAGTAGTTTTCTCACTAGCCTTCTGCACTATACATTTTTTTGCAATGATCTTCTGGAGTACTATCTACTGAAAGAATCTAGCATCATTTTTTAATTAAATAACATGAACACATATAGCTCCTAAAGTAATACTAACAGAAAGTACAAATGGATTTTAGGTTATTTGAAAGCCAAAAAGACCATAAGCTTTGACAACTCCGTATCGTATCTAAATAGAAAATGTTGGTTTTCTATTAAAGTAATTGTTTCTGCCTCCTAATATCAACTCTCCAAACTGATAGACCAAAAGAAACGCCCACCCTGAGCACCATGAGATTGGTTGGATGAGGAGGAAATTCTACCCTTTGCAAACTTACTATGTTCTAAAAATGTGACTAAATAGCACCTTAAGGTAAGGAATACAACTCCTAAAATCAGAAAGGAACTAAAAATAAAAACATTTTAATATACAGTGAATGTCTTTGATGGTCTCTTCCATTTCTTATTTCTTTTAATGCAAAGCATGAAGAAATGGGAGGGATGAGAAAAATTAAGCTGTTTTTAAACATGATCCAGGAAGGTTCTGAGATCTGCTTTACCTCCCCTGGCTTAGGTACTCACTAACACTTCAGTAACACTAACCAGTAGAGTAAACATCTTCATCAACACGTTTGGAACTGTGGGATGCTGATGGGCCCCAACTACTTACAAACACATACTGTAAGAATCTAGAAAACACTGCTACAGGGAAGTTAGGAGTACATGAAAGGAAGTGCTCCACCTGATGTGGCCTGCAAGAAGCAGAGGATCCTCAGTGGGATTTTCTATAAAAAGTCTGAGTCTCTAGCAAGATTAAAAGTGGCATCCAGAACAGCTCTGATGCCCGTTCCTGGCTTGTCATAGCACATGACTATGGGAGTTTGTTTAGATACCTGAAATTCAGCCAGGCTGCTGCAGCAGCACCTCAAATTCAGGAATGGGAGAAAAATCAGGGTATGACTTTGGTGTACATATTTGTCAGAGTCGTCATGAAATGGAAAAGTTTTCACTGAACATCTGTGGCACTTTGGGGATGTGTAAGAACACAGCTGAAAGGCTGAATCAATTTCAATCAGATTCCTGAAAGGTTGGGAGTAACAGCATAAGCACAACAGTGTCACCAGTTCAAAAACCAACACTGAATCTGATAACAATACAAGAAGCTGTTAAGTGTGCCCATGATGAGACAGTTGTTCTCCTTCCCAGCAAAAAAGATAAGAGGTACTCTGTGATCTTATAGAAACATTAAAGTGTTCCTGTGCCCCAAACAACCAACTGTAATGTAGATAGCAATAAAAAAGAGCAGACTATCATTTCCTCTAGCATCACAGCTCTTGCTCTTTTCAGGCTTCTCACCTGGCAATTTACTAAAATATACCACCATTAGGTTGAAAAACTTCGATTCTCAATTACTGTATCACAAAATCTTTATATCCTAAACTCACTTCTCTCTTTTTAAGGGAAACTTTTACAACAGAAAACATTAGGTTAATTTGGAATGAGGATCAGATTGCAAAATGGTCGTGAAACATCTGTTTCAGACACTGAAGACTGCTACTGTATTGATTGTGTGCTCTCCTGTAACAGTTAGAAAGCCATATTCCCATGCAGTACCACTGAGTTCAAAGAAGTACGACAGGATGGAAAAAAGCTGCATTGCAAGTAATGATTGCCAGCACAATATTTATCAAAGTAAGACCAAAAATATTGTTCACTAGCAATGAGACTTCCCACCATAAAACAGAGCAGCAGACACAGTTCTGTTTTCCACACTCCTGCACAGATGGAGGCTGTTTGTAAGCTGAGCTCACTCACAAAAACAGCTAATTGCTTTGTTCTCACAGCTACAAATTCACTAATTGGCAAACCAAGGGTAATTTCACTATAGTGTATTTTACTAGACCCACTCAGAGCAGAAGCTGAGAACAGCTGGTACCTGATCTGCCATTGTCACTGTTGCTGTTACAACAGCAGTCACAGACAGGAGGTCTGACAGAGGCTGAACACAAACATGGATTCTGCTCCACTCTCCTGAGCACCAAATCTCTGTATCTCATGTGGTGTCAGTGTCATGCTACAAGTACAAACCTGCCCAATTACTGTATCTAAAGAGGTCTCACCTTCAGGTGAATTTTGCCTTTTAAGGTACAACTGATGCCAAATTGTGTTTAATAATGTGTACAGATGTCATTAAATGTTACATAGTGCTCGATATACAAGCCGTGTATTATGCAAATTCTGTTTCATGTTCCTCTTTACCAGATCTGAAAACCACAGATAGGATATTCAAGCAGTAAAGATGCTGCCCACAGCAGACTGGCTTGCACTGAGCCTTTGGAAATGGCTGGAGTGAATGCAAAATGTCAGCCAAAGCTATGACTCAGATGCACTATGACAACTGCATCATCTTGTAAAACAGGTAAAGTTTAACAGAATCTAAAGCAGCAAGACTCAGAAACCACACTAATCTGGATTACCTTTATACCAAAAGCAGGGGTTAACCTTGCTGTCAACAGGATATTTACACGTGGATGACAGTATTAATAACATGCAGCTGAACCAGAGCTGAAAACCATTTATGTACAGCCGTGGGAAAGCCAAAATCACTTCCTGACACCTTGACCCAAGTTCAATGCAAGTCTGTTTATTTATCTTTTCTAATTATTGGACTTTTTCACCTTTCTTGTAAGCCCTCCCAGCACTGCACCACCAATAACCACTAATCAGTGTGAAGAGAAAACTGGGCTGGTCTCCAGTTTCCTTTAATGCATGTAGAGTCACAGTGCGCTGTGAACACAGCCATACAGCCGTACCTGCGTTCCGCACGCTCCTTCTTTTTTAAGACGACATCCAGATCTTGTAATTGTTCTTCTAATTTCTCACAGAGTAATTTCTAAGGGAATGAAACACAGGATTAGTTTCTTTCAGAACTGTTCCCATCTCCTGCTCAGACACTTCATGCACTATTTATTCGTGTCAACAAAGATACACAAAGCTGTGTTAACTGCTATCTGGTATTTATCTTAACCTTTGGAGAGATGTGAGTCTATGGACACCACAGATAAAAGGTATAGGCATGTTCCAGCACCATTTTTAACCAAATATTCCATATCTTAGAATGCCATTTACTAATCCAGGAGCCATGTTTAACAATGAGTTTTTATGGACAAGCTGTGCCTTGTTTCATGTCCATGATCTCAATACACTATTTCCAAGGATGATCATCACACTTTCACAGACCTGTTATTTTTCATGTTGAGAATTACTAAACAGCAACCAAGCAAGGAGATGACTTAACTGCAAGCAGCAATATGAAATTGTTTAAGGAAGAAAACATTCTTGAACATTCTTGTGATTCAAGATCATGACTACTTAACCCAAACTACTTCTCAGAAGACAACTGAAAACCAATGCACAATACAGCTATGGCACACCATGGTCAAGGTGGCAAGCATTCTGCAGAGCAACAGCCATTTTAACAAAGGATTTTTCTATAAGAAAGGAAGATCAGAGATCCTCAGACTATCCTGAAAACGTGCATAGGATGGTTCCCCATTCATTTAACAGGAACAGCATTGCACTCTCTCTGGCTTATCCTTCCAAGCATCACCACTGCAATTCCTGCTATTTAGATATGCTTAAAATTAAACAAGACATGATGCTAACCAGAAATGGCAGCTTTCTCTACCAGCTTCTGAGCAAATGTCTCTGAAGGAGGAACAGTACTTCAGAAACAGCTGCTTGCTTTGATCCCTGATCATTCCTTGCTGGACTTGATCCTTAAGGCTTCTTTCCAACTTGGGAAATTCTATGATTCTATGCTTCCCCCTCCTGGATGACAATGTGATGCTTCTTTGGATAAAATAATGATTTTATACTCTTAATACTATGTTATTCTTTAAGTTGCTTAACATAAGAAAAAAACAGCAACATGAAGTATTTGTCACTAACAGAAGAAAGAAGGGGAAAGGAAAACCACCTCATAAAACAGTTTTACTAACGGCTAAGGGGGAAGAACAGCATCTCTACAGTGCACCACAGTCTGCTTTGTAACAGAAAAAAAAGATGAAAGAAAGAAACTGTTAAACTCCCAACAAATCTCCACAACTGCAATGCCAAAAGTGAAGCAGAACAGGAACCATACGTGCTGGCAAGGTGGGCAGAACCATTCTCCATCAGGGATTATCATCAAAGGAGGGCGAAGGCAAGCTGTATGGTATCCACTGTCACAGGAGTCACATAACAAAATCTGTTGAAACAAAACAAATCATGAATATCTTTTGGCATTTGCAACGTGTAACAAGCTCCAGAACTATTTTCCCTGCCAACACAGAAGCACTTCATAAATACTTTGGACTGTGCCAAAACAAAAAGAAAAATCCTGTATCACTTATCACTGGATGCTTCCAAGGCCACGGGGTGGTTTTTATGAGCAAGTTTATGTATTGCAGTTTTCCACTTTAGCACCAGATTTCATCTTGTGTTGTATTCTCAGGCAACTCAGCACTACTGGATTACACAGACTGTGTACACGTACTATGGAATCCTGTAATGCTTTCCAGACCCTGGACTAAGTAGAAAACTACATCTGGACAAGATGTGGTGGGAACTGTTTTCCCTGTGCACTTACATCCACATGAAGGAAACCTGGCCATACAGGCCAGAAGGGAACCACAGCAATATTATGCAGTTTCCTCAGCTGGGGTGTTCTTCTGTCCAAAGACAGACTCACAGACTCTCCAGGGTATGCAGAACCAGGCAACTACTGGGATTCCTCCTTAGCTGGGTAAGTTATTTCCATTAAAACTGAGAAATAATGCTCACATAAATTGTGTGACCATCTAGTGGAATACTCGTCTCCAACAACCTAACATTCTAACTGTCTCAATCACGCTGGGATATCTTCCACACACCTGAGAATATGCTCATTTTGTGGACTCACAGCATTTCCCACCTAATCAGAAGAATCTATGACAATATGTACTACTGATGAACCAGGACCATAAACATCAGAAGCACTGAAAGCTTGTTGGGGCTTCTACACACGGCCACCCCAAAGAATGGCGTACCTTCAGACACTCCTCTGATCTACCAGAACTGCCCAAATCGCTCAAAAGAAGCTGTCCCCCAAAGCCTACCAGCTCAGGGTGATTGGGAAGACCACACTTCTTGCATGGTTCATCATCGTCAGCAGGTGCAGCTTCTTCCTCCTCCTCTTCTTCCTCTTCCTCCTCTTCATCAGAGTTTTTTTCACTCTCTGAGTCTTCACTGTCTTCATTGCTTGAGTATTTCCACCTGCCACGTGTTCGTGTACCCGTCCATCGAACTTTGCTTCTCTGAATGGTACCATTTCAAAGAGAAAACACAAAGGAAACTTGGAGTTTCTTTCCACATCCGAAAAGATATTTTTCTCAACAGTAAAGTGATTCATCTCAATCAGAACAGTTGCAATAATTTCACAAGAGAACATTCCAATGAACAGACAACTTCAGTGAGCCCTGAAGTTCAACAGGATACTAAAGGGAGAAAACTATGTTTCTACCTGCAGAGAGAAATTTTGAAATGAGGTCCCAGACCAAAAAGACAGATCAGTGACCGAGGCCCCTCTTGTGAACACAGTAAATTCCACATTTGAAGTTTTTTTATGATAGTTCTCCACTATCCAAACTGAATATATGTATACATATGGTTGGCTTTTTTTCCTTATTAACATACACTTCATCTCTTTCATTTTGCATTAGGAAACATGCTTACACTCTAACAAGTACATTAATTTCAGTGTTTCTGAAGCTCTCTTTTATGATAGGCAGAGTTTTCTGGAAGAAAATCAGTGCACCATGTAAGGGCACAGTCTGCTTTCACATTTATACTTTTCCATTCTTTTTCATAAGTAAAAAACCAATTCATCTGATGCTAGTTGAAAAGGGCATTCACCCCTTTATATCACATCCACCTTAATAAAATAACCACACGTCTTACCAGTGACTTATTTGGACATTTATTTATTTTAAGGACTGGCAAAATGACTTCTCTCATCTACTATATGAAGTGTTAAGTTTTATCAGAGATTTGTTTAAAATATATTCTGGATGAAAAACAGAATTCCAATTAAAATTCAGAATCGCATTTTACTACTTCCTACAGCCAGGATATTTTAACTTCACAATAATATACCAAAAATTCAACTTCTTACAAATATTTTTTACCCTCTAGAAACTGAAAAAGGAAAATACCCTCCCTAGGTTTTTCAACTCAAAACACTTTTCTTTTATGACTAGGCTACTCGCCGTTCTGAACTAGCTAAATAAACTAAAATACTCTGCAGAACACACTCATACCACAGCAAGACATCGTACTGGTAAAATTTCATTTCAGGTTCTTATCATTAACTTCTGTCTCTTTAGTGAAGTCTAAACTTGAGTAGAAAACTGTACTTTAAATCCATGAGAGAATTAATTTAATTTGAGGCTTCATCATGTGTCATCTTTATTTTGAATAACCTTTAAAGAACCTCTTCAAAAAGAAAATAATAATAATAATAAAATATTCAGTAAAACCGCTCATTTTATGAAGGTTATTCAGAACTTGCTGAATACGTGCGTGTGTTGGTAAAACTACAGGAACAATGAGGAAATGCACAGTAGTGAAATGTGAAGAGGATTTCAAGTTGATAGAAAAGAGAGTACTTAAAAATACAGACTGCTTTTTCCTCCTTGCTTTTCTTTGGCATCGCACATCCAGAAACATAAGGAAGTTAAATGAATAAAGCTGTTGATGATTACATTAATTTACAAGCACTATATAGATGCACATTTAACTTTTTGTATGAAAAAGACACCTCTGCCTAGAGAAAATTGTGCATCCCATACGTAAGAAGTCGTAACATTTGTTTCTTTGCTTACGCTCATTCTCAAACTGGCCAGCCAGACACCAGCAAGTGTCCACCTAGAAAACCCACAGGATTTTCTCCATTGGAAGAATGGAAGTCTCCATTCAGCCACATGGTCAAACTGACTCAGGTCAGATCATGTCACGTTTTAAAAGAACTCACTTGGGTTGATTTGGTCTCCTTTGTTTCACATACATGACAAATGTTAGAAGCTGCTAGGTCAACAGATACTAGCATTCTCTTAGGGGGTGGTTTTAAGTTGGTTCATTCCACTAACCAGACTGCAAATCTAGCTCCATGCAAAGGCTGACCAAAGGGAAGTATTCCTTAATATTCTTATGTAAATGCATATCCTTCTATTAGGAAAGACTGTGGCAACCCCGAACAGTAAAACTATATTACCTTGTTAACCTTAGAATTTGACTCCTTCTCTTGTTTTTTTGCATCTTCTTTTCTTTCCTGCTTATGTGCAGGTTTCTCCTCTTCCTCTTCAGATCGTTTTTTGTCAGATTTCTGATCCCGAGTCTCCACAACTTTCGGAGTAGGCTTAGATATTCTTGGGGATCTCCTTAACGTGCGGCCAGCAGTGACGTCTTCTGGTGGTGTTTCTGCCTTTCTCTTCCTACTGGAGATCCTGATAGTTAATTTAATCCCTTCTTTCTGTCTTTCGGAAGTTAATTCTTTATTATCTGTTGTGCAGCTTTCTTCTTCAGAAACTAATTTATACTTAAATTTGCTTTTAGATGTTGGGGAATCCTTTTTACTCTCAGAGGAGTTCTCTAGATTGGACGCGGTGGCATCATTTAATCCCTCTGGCTCTGGCTTGGCAGCTTCAGGTTCTTCCTCTGCTTTTTCAGGGCTGGATTTTTCTTCTACTCGGCTCTCCTCAAGGAGAGCAGGTTTAGCATCAGAGCCTTCTGCTTCCAAAACAGACTTCTCCAAAGAAAGAGGAGAAGAAGATGGAGGGGGTGTCTCGGCAGCTTTGGGAGAATCAGGTTTCTCCTCAGGCTCGCTTCTGCTTTTCAAGGTCTCTTCCTCAGACGGCGCAGCCTTGGGCAGTTCTGCAGGAGCAGATGCGTCTGTGGGCTTCTCCAGCTTCTCTAAACATTCTTTGGGTGGCGGCAGTCTGTCCTTTTTGATTATCGTGGCTGGTTTCTCTTCGGGTTTTTTGGCACAGTCTTCAGAGTTTGAAGATGCTTCCACTACCATTTCAGTAGTTGGACTGTCAAGGTTCTCTTTTTCCACAGGACTAGATTCTTCCTTTAAAGGCACTTTCTGATTTGAAACCTCAGAGACCACAGCTCCTAGCTCTTTCACCACAGTCACTGCATTTTTCTCAACCTCACATGCTTTTATAATTTTACTAACAGAATTTAGGGAGTCTGATACCTTTTCCCCACTTTTACTGTTTTTCTCTTTTAATGAGCTGCTGTCTTCCTTTGTACCAACAGGGTGCTCCGACCTATTATTTTGTATGACACTTGGGGTTATTTTTTCACTGCTAACCTCTCCATTTACCAGCACTTTGCCATCGGGACATAAAGCAGTAATTGTAGGGACTCTCTTAAAAGTTTCCTCTTCTGGTTTCCCCTCTTCCTTCAAGACATCCTTCGTTGGAGTCACGCATTTACACAGGGACCCCTTTATAGGACTGTCATAGTCATCTGTCAGCTTGATCTCTCGCTTTTTAAGGGGTATTTTTGCCTGCTGGTCATTTTTAAGTTTCTCACTTTCTTCTACAGATTTCTCCACAATTTCCTGGGGCGTTTTGACATTAACACAAAATTCTAACCTCTCGGGCTCGTGAACTGCTATTTTGTCAGTAGAACTTTTTACTTCTTTTAGGTCTTTTGGTTCTATTTTGTTTTCCTTCACCTCTGCTTTAACAGGCTTGACATTTTCTTTAAAGGAGTCACTTTCTTCTTTGACAGTTTGTTTCTCTTCATTGTATTCTGAAGGCTTCTCTAATTTTACTATTACTGGCAATTTTATAATTTCTTTTTCTTCCGCCTTTTCTATTTTCATCACGTTTTCATCCTCTTTGACCACAGGAAGAGGAAGACTTTCCAGTTCCTTTGACTGTTCTTCCACCTCATCTTTTTCTTCTTTGATTTTTAATTGGTTTTCTGTTGACAGAGAAAAACAACGATGAAACAACCAGGGGACCTATAGGATTACAAACAGCATCCATGAAAATGAAGGCGTATCTAAAAAAATCAACAACCCAAAGCTCCCTGCAAATAAATATTCTCTCCTGGAATTATTAGGAGGCTGGCTTGTCTCTAGCTGTCATTAAGCAAGGAGGCTGCCAATTTTTGGCTACAGAATCACCATTTGGCTTAATTACACACCAAGATAAACCTGAATTTCAAATGCTTTTAGCAGAATTCTATGCTTATCCTCCTTTACACATCTCAATTCCCTCTTCAGTTGTAATACAATAGCTTCAAAGAACAGATACAGAAAACCTAAGCACAGAGTGCAAGGAGCATCAACTTTCAAGAAATCTCTCTTGAGTGTCTGAGTTTTTTTCACAAACCAGACCATGCTGTGAGATCCCACGCTCTTCGAGTCAAATCCTACAGACAGAACCATAAGATGGCTTAAGTTGGAAGGGACCGTAAAGATCACAGAGTTCCAACCCCCTGCCACGGGCAGGGTTGCCACCCACAAGGTCAGGCTGTTCAGGAGACTCAGAGCTCTTCCAATGAATCTGGTACTCACATGAATCAGTTCCCTGTTTGTACACATTTTTATTTCAAGAAACATCTAACTGTTGTATTTCAGCATTTCAGGGGGTGAGGGAAAAAACAACCAACAGAAAATTCACCTGAATTCTCTATTCCTGGGCAGTGACTACATCTTCTATGTACAGTCAAAACGCGTGTAACAGATCGTATTCTACATTCATTTCATTTGCCATTGCTAAGACAAACATACACCAGAAAATCCTGCAGAGCTTAAAAAATTAGGCCATGCCTGCTTTGCTTAAGCAATTTTGAATCACTGGGGCTCAAAGTACAGTTACAGCATTCAGAAGAATCCATACATTTATTCTGTTGCTCTGTATTTCATACAATTATTTATCATAAATGAAGCTACTTAACATCTCAGGTGTTTTATTTTGCCATGCTTTTGGAGTCAGGTAGAGACAGAGCTAATTAGAAAAAGCAAAGATGATACAGTACAGATAGTGTAACAGTTTCTTCTACCATCTGGAGGATGCTATAAAACAGGCGCCGTAACTCCCAACAAAGCCATGTTTTCTTTCTTCTACCTCACCCCTCTCCCTCCACACTGGTGTGACTCTTTTCCAAGCTGAGAGCTTCCCAAAGTGATTACCAACATGAAAGGCAAGAACGTGAATTAATTACATTTAGAGAAAATAAACATTTTACAAAAGAAAAGAGTGGTGAGGAATTTAAGTCACATATTTTGGAATGTTCCTAAATACAAAGAACATACCCAAATTAGCCTCAGCAAGTAGCAAAGGGTGCAAGATGCATCTCCAGATGCAATAGATGCAACCAGAAGTAATAACAGTTTGAAGGCTGCTTGTTTCTCCCTTCATAGAGGTAATCACCACTCCGAGGCTCTTGTAACATTAAAGCCGCCTCTCTGAAGACATTTGTCAGCAATTGACAGTGACACATTCAGTGTGCACGTATCCTTCCACCTTCTCTTCACATCTTTCTGGATTGACTTACTTGAACCATTTCTTCCCATCGTCACCTGCTTTGTCCCAATCTAACATCACCAGAATCCCCAAAACCTCTTCCTGCACTAATAAAGCAATGGCTGTTCTAAGATCTGCTTTTTAACTCTCCCAGCTGCTCAAAAAGCACTTCATATGCCACAGTGACTCAGAAGATGCACAAATTGTCTTGGAGCTCCTCAAGTCAAGAAGGCTAGGTAAAAGAAAAAGAAAAAAAAAGCAAGAACTGGATTCATTTATTTTTGAGTGAATGACTTTAATGCTATTTGGAAAGCTGTCAGAGCAGCTTTCAGTCCTTCCGATACATTTTCATAGAACCTTTGAAGGGCTTTTGTATATTCCTAGAATTTGAGGGTAGTTTGATGACTAGTAGGAAGAATTATTAAACTTAACTGATCAAAGTGCTGCTCTGTGAGTACACTGGCTGCAATTAAATCACAGCACATGTAAATAATGTCATTAATTATTAGGTCTGTGGGACTAGTGCAGCAGAGTCAGTGACTTTGGTGACACTAAAGCATGCAAAAGGACTTCGGGACTTGTCTACAGTGGAGACTTTAGTTAAGATGTTATAAAATGAATTATTTTGACTTCAGTAAAATCATATTTAAGAGGAGGTCTTGATTACATTATTTAAGCTGACCTGACTAATTCTTAGTGAGTCAAAAGCAAGATCAGCACTTTAGAATGAACTCTGCAGTATCAGTAACCACATAGACTGTGTTGTCATATGCATGCAAAGCTAGATACTGCTCTTAGGTGGAGACAATTCTCTCAGTGTTTGTCACAGTTTACTGCGATTTCTGCACTTGTCTTTTTAACGCTTCCAAACCCAACTTATATTTATCTAAATGTTTCATTTATTTCTTCCACACTACAATGTCTGTTGCAAAGAACAGGGATGAGAAGCAAGCATTTCTAATACTGAGAACCAGACAGGTCTTGCTAATTTTGTATATCCAGTTAAACTGCAGAACCACAGAATGGCACGGGTTGGAAGGGACCTCAAGAGATCACTGAGTCCATCCCCCTGCTAAAACAAG
Organism: Perdix hodgsoniae; assembly: GCA_035772895.1. Lineage (NCBI taxonomy): Eukaryota > Metazoa > Chordata > Aves > Galliformes > Phasianidae > Perdix > Perdix hodgsoniae. Next base: position 86,770 of record JAPSGF010000099.1, on the reverse strand, counting down.
TTCCTTACAATAGGTGGCAATGGTAGGTGTCCATATGGGTCTTGAATATCTCTACAGAAGGAGACTCCACCATCTCTCTGGCCAATCTGTTCCAGGGTTCCATCATCCTTACCGTAAAGAACTTCTTCCACATGTTAGTATGGAACTTCCTATGTTCAAGTTTTAGGCCATTACTCCTTGTCTTATTGCTACACACCACCAAGAAGAGCCTGACCTCATCTACTTACCTCCCACCTCCCTTCAGATTCTTATAAACATTTATCAGATCTCTTCTCAGTCGTCTTCTGAACGTACTCAGCCTCTCCTCATACGGGAGGTGCTCCAGGCCCTCTATCATCTTTGCAGCCCTCCTCTGGACTCCTTCCAGGAGATCCCTGACTTTTGAACTGGGGAGCCCAGAACTGGATACGGCAGTCCAAATGTGGCCTCAGCAGTGCAAAGCAGAGGGGGAGGATCACCTCCCTTGGCGTGCTGGCCTCACTCTTTTTAACGTACCCCCAGGATCCCATTGGCCTTCTTGGCCACAAAGGTTACACTGCTGGCTCATGGCCAACCTGCTGACCACCAGGACCCCCAGGTCCTTCTGTGCAGAGCTTCTCTCCAGTAGGTAACAGATTAATTAAACAGATTTGAAGAAACACACATTAACACACTGGAATCTTAAATCTTGTTTCTGATTGAGCAACTCCTTTCCTGTAGTTTAACCAAATCTTCTCGTTAGATAGTAACCAGGGTAAAATTACTTGAGATAATGAGCTTTTAGCTTCCCATAACTTAGGAAAAATCTTGTAACAAAACATTTCGGGCTGATACTAAGTAAAACCAATGCACAAACCACCAAGTCAGGCAAGATATTTAATATGTGCAATGACATGATAATAAGGAAGGAAAACGGGTTCTTTACTAGAAAAAATAACATGGTGGAGGCAGCTCACAACCACTTCATCTATAAATATTTTTGTATTTCAAATTGTTTCATCATAAGCTCATGCCTTCTTCAGGATTGTGAAGAAAAAGCCTGTATTTTTGATTCAAACTTAGAAGTAAAAATAAGTAACATACACATATCGTACTGACTTCAACCATGGCATTGCACAAAGTTTTTTTTTTCTTTTTGAAATTTTAATGTTAATAGAACAGGAAAAGTTGGGAAACAGTTGGATACTCCACAAAAACATACAATGACATATTTACAATACTATACAAAATGTACAGCATAAATAAAATTAACTGGAAAACAATTTATACATATCTCTCCTTTTATAAATAACTTGCATCTAAATATGCACTAAAAAAAAAAAGTAATATTTATCAGTGTTCACTTGATTTACTATGAACAGAAATGGTCTTTTGTTTGTTTGTTTTAAAGAGTCCTAATCTAAAACAGTAACTTTTAATCAAGTTGAAAATTCTGACACTGCCACGGCACAACATTTAAAATGTGAGAAAAGGCAGAAAACCTTGTGTAGATGCTTCTTCACCCTTTTTGGTGTCTTCATCTTCTATACTTGGGCTTTCACGTGATGAATTCTCCTGCTGAGAATTGTTTTTCAGCAGAGCAGGATCAATCTGTGCTTTCAGGAGCTCAAGGGTCTCGGCAAGCTCATTTCGGTTTCTGGATGATGGAAGAAAAAACATATTGTCTGATAAGCCACTTACTCACTCACCCCAGAGGGATTCATTAAAAATAAACAAACACCATCTGTTTAAATGAACACTGCCCTGAAACACTCATACACGAGCATAGTGAAATGCCTGTCCTACCAGAGCGGCTGCAATTTTGCATTCAGAAATCTTCCAAGTCATTCATACCACAATAAAATCACTTTGATTTGAAGGGCGTTTTCTATTCAGACTCAAATCCTGTTGGTCTGGATCCAAGCTGCTACTATTTATTATTTTTTTATTTATCCTTCTTTTACCAGTTCTCACTGGCTTCTCTTTGCAATTTCTTCTTAATGCATTTAGAAAACAATATAAAGGTGTCCAGAGGACTCTGGCTATATCTCTATGTGCTTGAACACCAGTGCATTTTAACTCCTTACACTGGATATCTAACTAGAAAAACCAAAACCTTAATAGATAACGAGTCTGAGTGTTGATTAAACAGGTTCTTTATTTTCAAAACAGACTAGAATCACAAGACTCCCACATTTCCTTTTCCGAAGTCAACATTCAACAACTAGATTCAAACTTAAAAAAAAAAAATAATAATTAAAAAAAAAGGCTGGAAGTGCATCAAGCCTGACACAGAGAATTACACAGGTTTAAAAGGATTTCAGATGTCATCATGCATTACTGTGTTTTTCTGCAGTAAGTATAAGTGTCAGAACTTGCCCAGAGGAAGTCCCATTTCCTCTGCTTTTGGCATTGATCCCTGGAGTCCACAATGTAGGAAAATGATAAATGCTGTTCAGCAATTGGTTGGCTTGTTTAGATGCATTTCCTTTATTCACCCACAACAGCTGTCTCTATTTCATTGGTGGTAAGGCTTATCACTTTATGGCCCATTGACAGTGGTTTAAAACATTCGGTATGACTAACCTGGATACTGAGCTTTGGATATTTAAGTAAGCTATACAAACTAAATTTATTTATAAACATAAACACTACAAAATTATATTAAAACTATGGAAATTAAAACTTACAAACAGAAAAATAGAAATAATATACATTATGTAACTTCTTAAGATCTATTCTTACATCTCTATGTATTAATTTAGTCAGACTTGATGCTGCTGGGCCCAGTTTACAATCCTCTTGCAATTAATTAGTCAAAAGAAAAATAAGTTTACATGAACTAAAAACAGATAAGTGCTAGATACAAAAGAAGTATATATATGTAGAAATATATATATTTTTTATTCATGTCCATGCATCCTGTGCATAAAGAGGGATACAACAAAGTACGTAACCAAAATCACAAAAATCCATAAATCAGAGGCTAAAATATCACTAAAATATTAGCAGACCAGATAATATTTTAGGCAACAGAGACCCAGGGGCACTGAGTCATGCACATGTCACTCTGCATCACCATCATGTACCTCAACTTCAGTTATCTATGAGCTGAATTCTGCTCCAGGAAGGGCTCTGTACCCATTTGGATGGTCAGCAATGCTTTTAGTTCCATGAAGTTCAAATTGCAACATAATTCTCTTAAGAACAAAACTGTCCACTTACAACTGCCTTCTTAGGACATTTATAGACATAGGACATAGAAGACTAAAGAAAGAACAGTTCCCCTCATCTTCAAAGGGGAAAAGCATGTCAGGAGGCAAGATGGAGGCATTGTCCTCAGAAGAGTTTTCTCTTGGTACCCTTCTCATATATCCTTTATAACTTGATCGAGCATAAAAGTCATTAGCTATCATGGACAAATCTGAGAGAGATTTCTGAACTATTTTTTCATTAAATCACACATGTGCAAGTAGAAAATCCCACTGTAAGATATCTGTGAGAAATGGAGATTGAGTGAAATGAATTTCTGAACCCCAGCCACACGTAGTCACAAGAATCCCACCCTACAAAAAAGGTGGGGAAAAAAAAGGAGAAAAAAAAAAAGGAATACCTAACAATGCACTTCCATGTGGATCCATCCTGGTCATCCTGTTCTTCTATATACATCCTGACATTATGCTCCTGATCCAGTTGATACCAATACATCAGTCCATCCTTGTCTCGACCAATAGGCTGAAGGCGCATGGCATCAGCATCCTCCTCATTAATTATATTTTTGAACTTCAGATTGTCATCAAATTGACATTCACAGAGATACTGGAAAAAAGTGAGAAAGTGGAAAGAATGTTAAAACATAAAAACATAAAGAGAAATAATACGTGGAAGTATAAGTAAGAAAAGTAAGCATGTAAAGCATGACGTTGTTTAGGCCTGTCTCACTACAAAGAACTCCTGCTCCAAGATCAGTTCCAGATTTAACACATCCAGGCATGGGTCAGCCAAGTGAAATTTGCAAGATGCTTCAGTGAGTGAGAAAGTCAAATCTCTAAGATTTTCAAGCGAGTAAGGAAAAAGACAGTAAGAAACTTAGTTGAATGCATACCTTTAGAATCCCCAGTTTGCATTCGACACTCATTTCTAGGTATCCTTTTTTTTCCATCTCCCAAGCCCAAGTGCTGTTGAATTCTTGGCATATCTGTCACAAAGAAAACACTGAGATTAGTAGGGTTAGTGAGTAAAAGTAACTTTAAACTTTTATATTAACAGTACCTCACTGCACTAAAATTATACGTGATGTTGTCAGGATTGTAAGTCAAAAAGTATGGAACAAAAAAAATAAATAAATAAAACTAGGATAGGTCAGAAAGTACTGGCAAAACTTCATGGAAGAATATATCACTAAGATCCTGATACCAGCTACTTTAAAACTCTTACATTTGGCAGCACAATTCTGATCTGTGAAGTTATTCTCAATTATGCTATGCAAAAATCCATTTTTATGTATACTTAGAAAATAAATTCTCTGGAGTAGACGTGATTTCTTAGCATATCTATCTTTACAGCACTTAGCACATCAGTTGCTAAGCCCCCTTGGGATCCTGCTGTCCTGCAACTGTACTACAGATAAATGAGACTTACACTCTGTGTTGTGGAATTACTGGGCATAATAGCTTGGCCCTCAAGTCATTTGATAAATATTTTAAAATATTTTAAGTGCAGCCAGCCTCAATTTACTAAAAGCAAATAAGTTCAATGCATTCAAGAGGAAAAAAGCACAGAACGTGAGAAAAGCAGCAAGAAAGGACGAAGACTGAATTACAGGAACCTCCAATAACAGCAGTGCAGAAGGAATTCCCTCTCCTCCCTGAAGGAGTCAAATGTGCTTAAAAGAGCTCATGGAAAGGAAAAACACAGCAGGAGCTCTCTGTCAAAGCTGCAGCAGTGAGAACTCCTACCTGTTCAGGTGGGAATACCCATCAGAAGGAGGCAGGAGTTGAGCACAGCCACGTCTCCAGTTGAGAATATTTTTAAGTGCCACCCCTGAATCACAGCTATCCAAATCAGCACATCCTCTGCACTCCAGTCCACAAGGAGCCAAAGCTCTGCTGAGCAAACTCAATCAGAACTCAATAGCCTTCCACTCACCAAATTATCAAATACATGATGTTATCACTAAGCTACTGAACAACTTAGAAATCACATATGAAAGCATCTTTCTCCGGAAACAGAAGGAAAAATGACACTAAATTTCCTCACTGGATGTACTGTACAACTCAGTGTGAGCTACAACCAAAGGAGGTGTTCTCCCTCCTCTGTCCCCACGACCACGTTACCCCCAGTACTGACACAAGTTCTTCACTGGCCTAAGTGTTAAGTTAGTTAAGGCAGATAAAATAGCAGAAAGCTACTTTTTGTTATGCAGAGCTGCTTTTCTGCTGGCTCTGTTGCCTGAACTGGCTCACTCTGGGGTCAGGTAAGCTTCAAGAGCACCAAGAAAGGGAAATGTGGGACCATGCTTGTTGGCATCAGCTTGCAATTAGGTTGGCTCACACCATAAATCACACTCTGACTCTGTAACCTATGGGAATGGTGAAGACGTGCTCCGATAACAAGGAATTCTGCTGAGGAGCAGTTTTTCCTAATCTGAGGCTAAGGCATTAACACAGGTTTTCCTCTGGCAGAAAGCTCACAGCAAGAGAAGCAATTGCTCCTCAAGCACTAAATGAGTTTAGTCTGCTTTCTCCTCTATTTTCAATACTGGAACACAAAGAACTCTGGGCAACAGCACATCAAACCCCTGCTCAGGGCAGATGCCAGTCACTGTTCACTGCTTGCTCATTAAGTATGAAAGCAATAATGAGAAGTTTCATGTGTTTCAGAAGCATATGATTGTCAAAGCAACAACTCAAAAGACATAAGAGCTGTTAAAGCATTTGTTCAGACTGAAATGACTACATTTTGACAATCAAAAACTAGATGATCACGCTTTCTACTGACAAGCGCTGCCACAGCCCTGAACTATAGCTCCCACTGACATGGGCCCTGTCTCAATATCAGTCTCTGACTTCACAGAAAGGACATTTCACACCAAACAAAAGCCTGCTGCTCATGGGAACAGCTGCTTTCTCCACACTGAAGAGCAGTCAGTAGCTCCCTACCCTGTGAAACAGCTGTCAGAAAGTCTCTCAAATGTTTTCAAAGCAGCTACAGCAGCATCCAGCACTTCCTATAAGCTCACTCCACACTTTCACTTAAACCAAAGAAAAGAGAAAGGTGACAAACACAGCAGAGGAGTCTGCCTACGTGGGACTACCAAGCCTTCAACTCTTAACAACTGGGGCAGAACAGCGTGGTCAGGGCTGAAGGTTGAGAATTCACCAGCCCAGACAAATTCTATCTGTACAAAAACACAAAATATTGTTTGACAAGAGTCAGTGAAAGCATTCTGTTGGGAAACAGAGCAGTCTGAATGAGTTCAGTTACATGTTTCCCAAAGCAGCTAAGCTGGCCAGCTCCTCTCTGTTGTTAAAACATGCAGGACAAACTCCTTCTTCACTCGTACACAACCATGGAGGTGTTTCATATGGGAGAAATTCAGACCCTGAAACCCTACAGCCATTTGCTTCCAAAATGAACGGTGTGTAGGCTGGTGAGGCAAAACTGGGTGGTTCACCAGCAGGACAGAGAAGGGAAAGAGCTCTCAACTGCAGTGTTAACTTCCTAGTTAAGACACTGCAGGTATCTTCCAAGAACACTCGCAATGGTTCCACACGGTTTCCATTTTTCCTGGCTTTTGGGACATTTCCCAGCTCTCTTCCTCGTTTTTCTAAACTAATTATACCCTTTTGAAATGGGGGCAATATTAGCATACCTCTCTCATTAGTTATATTCAAATTCCTTTGTCCTCAAGATTCCTTTGAACCACTGGCTAGAATAAGTATCAAGTTAAATGAAGTAGAATTTATTACTGCTTGCTAGGTCTTACCAGGGGCAGGTGGAAAGGTTTCCTCAGCACTCTCCCTCTTTGCTGAAGATTTTCCACACTATTCCCTCATACATTTGTTTTCTCCTCGTTTTCTGCTTACCATACAACTGCTTCAGTGGGGGGCATATAAATCCCCCCTGCTCAGGGCGAGGTTTCCACAGCTTGCTGGATTGGCTTTTGGGTATGTTAATGGATTTAATACAATGCAGTAATCACAGTACTTGGGGATACGTCAACACACAGAAGGTGCACACATCACATTATTAGCTCGAAAAAGCATCACAAATGCTTCACAGCTGGTGAAGAGGTCAGATCTCACCTTGGGCCCTCCAGCAGGCTATTTCCTGACACAGCCCTGGTGGTCTCACACACATCATTATTTTAAGACTACACAAACCTCAAGGCAAATTCCTACCGCGGTAAATTTGATAGGTAGCACTGAGGGGGGCAAGCTGTGACTGGATCTGCTAACATCATTATTTGTTTTGCTGCTATCACCACAACGCTGTATTTCTAAGAAAGATGCAATCATGGCTGTGCAGACAATACTGAGGCCAGGTTGGATGGGGTCCTGGGGAACCTGACCTAATGCTGGCAACGCTGCCCATGGCAGCAGGGTTGGAACCAGATGATCTCAGAGGTCTCTTCCATCCCAAACCATTCAGTGATTCTGTGATGACTCTAAGACTACATTTTGGCATGTGGAATAAGGTATCCAGAGGTGCCAAACTCCAAATTTTGAGCATTGTCTGTTTTTATTTTCTGAAGCAGTGTAAATTGCCTGAAATAAAAACATTTTGCACATAAGGTGCCAAAAAAGCCACAGCCACAACTAATATCCAAGACAGAATTAGGTAAAACAATGGGATGTTCTATTTTTACTGATGTTATACTGATTTTATCTTAGCTGTACCATTGTGAGCATGCTGATCTAAATAACTGCAATGTTCTCATTTAACATTAGCACACGTTATAAGAGCTCTGTAGGGTAACTCCCAACCAACTTATTTTAAAACTAATAGTTACCGTGTTAATTTCTCTGCTCAACGTAGTCTGTTTGCAGGCTACTAAATCTGCTTTTATACTGAAAGTCTTAATGCTCAGGAAGTTTGTTCCTAGCAAGCATGAAGGTGTACACCCATATACATGCAGGAGATAATGTTTATTTTTAGAGATTTTTGTACAAGTCTAGGCAGCCTGAAAGCTAAGCTGGGATCTTATGCAACTGAAGTCTGGGCACGCACATCGGTGTTGGCCACAGCAGAGCCCAAGGCTCACTATAATTCATACCAGGGATTGCTGACACAACAGCTCATCACAAGCATATTCCAGCAGTGCAGAATAATACAACATGCATATTGTACCTTGATCAAATATTTTTCCCATCTGTCTGCTGTGACAGACTTCCCAATCTTTCTCATCAGTTTCAAGTGAAGCTCCACCAATTCTTTTGGAACTGCAGCATTGAGAGAGAGAGAGAGAAAAAAAAAAAAAAGTTATGAAGCCTGGTGCAAATACACTTCAATGCTAAACACCGATAACACTGTGAAAAACAGAAATTGTAATAAAACATAGTAACTTAACATCTGCTAAGAGCAGCTCTGTGACTCTCAGGCACTGGAATGGGCTGCCCAGGGAAGTGATGGAGTCACTGACCCTGGAGGTGTTCAAGGAACGTTTGGACGTTGTGTTTTGGGATACGGCTTAGTGAGAACTATAGGGCATAGGTGGATGGCTGGACTGGGTGATCTTGTAGGTCTTTTCCAACCTTGGTGATTCTGTGATAAAATAACAACAGCAGGATGAAAGTAGTTGCATAGCTCTTTTTGTTTTGATTTACAACGATTGTTGCCCTTCCTGTGTTGAGCCAGGAAGGCTCCAACCAACAATCGCTGTCCTTCGTTGAACCAGGAATTACACCTCAATGATAAATATCCCAAACTGTTGGCAGTGTTAAACTAAAACCTGCACAGGACCCATGCCAGTCAAACATCTACGGACACGACACCTCCTGACGGCCAGCAGCACACCTGCAGCTGCCTCCAGAAATCCAGAAGGTATCTGTGCCGTGCCTGGAATATCGCTGAATCCCAACTATTTTTGGCTGGGTGCAAGCTATGGGAGAAATGTTCTAGAAACCTTATCCTCACGGATACAACCTTGCTATCTATTTAAACTCCTTTGTGCTGGATGGACGGAGAGAGGAACCCAAGATTTGAAGAGCGAGGGATGGAGGCCAGAAGTGCTGCAGAGCACAGCTGCATGAGTGCAGGCACAAAATCAATGTTTCCCACCTGAATTATAGCTTACTACACACTTCTCAAACACAGCTTCGACACCTCGCCTCACATCCGTGATTTGTAAATCAATCTGGCACCACCAAGTGGCAAATCTGCAGAACATCCATTTTATCAGTGGGAAACTTTTCTAACTTGAAAAAAATAGGGGAATGATAATTATGAATGCAACCACACATGCCCAACGGAGAGAGCTGTCTCTCAGTCTGTTGAGAAGAGCTTAAAGAAGTGAAATTTTTACTCCTTTTATATAGATGCTGTTTGTATACCCCTTTATTTTCTGAAAGCATCTTTGTTCGGCTCTGCACACACACCTAAAAAGCTGAATTAAGAACTCTTATGATCGTTACTTATGTTTTTCTGCTCATTCAGCAGTATTCTTTGACACATGATAAATAGCTGGGACACGAAACACCTTTGTTCAAAAGCAGACGTGACTGAGATAATTCTTCTATTCCTGGTCTATTGCATGCTTGAGTCTCTTTGTGAATCCTTCCATTATTTGACTTGATTTCACCTGACTGATGCCTGTCTTTCAAATGCCTCTGTTTTCAGGTGAGTGTGAGTTGATAAAACATCAGTTTAAGACGCTTGTTTTATTTCAGAAGATCATCGCTGCTGGTTTGCAGCCACCAAGTTAATACACAACCACAGTACCCATTAAATACAGAAAGATTCAGCCTGGTAGCCATAAAGAGACCTCCTTTAAACCTAAGCAATTCTCAGGCAACAACTCCAGGCCAGTCCAGACCTCTTCCTTCTCACCCAGTTACTATTGTTTCCATTACCACTGCCTATTGAAGAAACTTCACACATCTCCTCCGTGGTTCTCCCCAAAATTGGTGCATTTCACAACTTTAAACCACCACATGTCTTAAAAAGAATGAGATCAAAAGGTCTTAACCCCAATGGATGCTGAGCACTTGGCACCAACCAAATTAAGCCCAAAGCACTTTATACACATGAGCAATTCTATCAAAGGCAATTCATACAATTAAACTTCAGCTTGTGTTTGTGTAACGTGGAACTGAGCCAGAATATTCAAAACCTTGCTGGATCAAAGCTTCTTTCTGCTTTTTTTTTTTTCCTTCTTTTCTTCTTTTTAATCAAACCTCTTTTCATAGGTACATATTGATTGGAATCCTGGCTTAAGGAAGCATGACTGATTTGTTCTGAATAATCAAATTCCCAATCACCAAAAAGTTTTTGCCTTAGAAGAAATTTAGGGGAAATTCAGACCCTGGAAAGTGATTTGGTACATTCATCCTTGGGCAGCACTCAGGGATGTGGCATCACCTACTGACAGCTCACTTCTTTCCTAAGGTTTTAACATTTCAGATCCTGCATTTCTGGGATCTTGGTGATGTACTCACACAGATACATTGAAAAAGAAACTTCACAGCATTTTGAACCCTTTCTGTATTTATTTATCATCACTTTTGTTTTTTTAATGCACTGTAACAGTCTTCATGGAGAGAGGAGGTGGTAGGAAGGCTGAAGAGTGATGGAAGATCCATCCTTAGGCAAAGCACCCAGTTGGAAACAAGGGGAAGTGCACCAGCAAACCAGACCATCTCAGCAATGCACTGGACCTGCATAGCTTTAAACCTGCTTAGCTCAGCTTAGAAAATGAAGTTCCATGAAGAGAGACATTGATAAAAATCATTTTTACAATACTCCTCTGATTCTACTTGGAATAGATTCAAAATAATGAACGTAAGATGCAATTACTCCTGGGTAATCACTCATTCACTTTTCTTAAGTTTCACATAAGGGAGGAAAAATTCATGCAATCTTCCTTGAATAATAGTCATTTTTGGGAGAGCTACTGCCAAAATAGTGTGACAGCGTACACTAAAACGTGAATGACATACCCAAATGTTCAAAAAGCATTGGTCTCTGCAAAGCTATACAGTAGCTCTCTAAAACCATGAGGCCCAACTTGACAGAGTACACTTCAGTGGTAGAGAAGACTTCAGGATTCCACGTGCAAGGCTAACGAAAAACTGACTGCGCTATTTTAAAAGAAAAAATGCCTCTTTTAGGAAAAACTAGTAAAATTAAGCCATGGCCATCTGCTAGATATTCAAAAATATAGATTTATCATGGGAAGAAGAAATGAGTCAGAAAGAATGAGTCATTTGGTATAGAATTGTTGGGCTTCTGGTGCAGTTCAGGCAATTCTATCAAGTCCTGCACTTTCCCGGAAGGCATCCCCTGTCTGGGCATCAGCAAACATCCTCTGAACATCATCCATCCCAGCATCTCAGGGAGTGTTCTCTCCATAAGTTATTGCTAATAAATTTGGAAAAGACGAAAAAATCTCAATGGAGGAAAAGGAACAGGAACACAGGGAAGACCTGTCACCTGCTTAAAAAAGCCTCAGCTTCAGCAGCAGCATAGAGCTGGCTGTGGTTACCCATCAACACCTCCCCACACAACCAGAACCTCACCTGACCTCCTGTCATTTTCCCTGCCAAAATTAACCCACTCCTAGCTGAATGAAACCAGATGAAATAATGGAGGAAAACAGAAAAAGCAGCACAAGGCCCTGGGTCTGGAGGAAAGATGATTACAAATGAAGAGCCTTGTATCAGAGCAGATCTACAATGCGGAGAGGAAGACAGGAATAATGGTGCACTCAGAGCCCCTAGCTCCGCATTCAACTGCAAAGCCTGTGCCTCTGTCTTCCTCCAAGGAGGAAAGGAAAAGCACACAGAACCCCTTGCACTCAGGGAGCAGGGGGAAGGGAGCAAGAAGCAACATTTTGGGATGCGAAAGCAGCTGGCAGTTTGCATGCTTTGCAAATACAAACAGGTCTTCCCAGTTATACTAGAAAACCCTTTTACTTTATGCTAACTTGCTGTGGTATGCGAAAGAAAAATAAGTGAATCCAAAGATAAAATGGGCAAGTATTTCCATTAACAGTTTGCACCTTTCTGCCTCTCTCCCTTGACTGATTTCAGACGACATGAATGTCAGCGTTCTGCGACCTCAGCATGGTAGGACTTCACTGTCAGGTAAAACCACGCTAAGCAAGCGGGCAGTTGAGATCAATGGGATCATGAATATCTCCCACCTCTTCTTCTACTAGCTCACCATATTCAGTCATATAAAACTGGTATGCGTTATCTACTAGCACCCTGTGTTAGCAATTTAATGGCAAGCAAATATCAGACAGCTTCTACCATCTTGAAGGCCTTTTCTAAGCTGAGCAATTCTGTGACTCTGTGATGTTCCAATCTCCTCCACTGCCAGCTGGAGGGATCAGGACCAGAGCACCCAAAGGGACAAGTGACCACATTTCAAACAACTTCAGTATTTTCTATTTTTGTGTGCACAAATCTGAAGGCCCAGGAGCAGTCAGAGGTAGCACGCACCATGACAACTATGTTAGCTGCAACCAAAGATAAGTTCTCTGTTGGATTGGTTGGAATGGTTGGATATTAGGAAAAAAATACTCTCAGAAGAGTGGTGAAGCATTAACAAAGGCTGCCCAGGGAGCTGGTGGTGTCACTGTTCCTGGAGGTGTTCAAGAAAAGGGTAAACGTGGACACGGACTGAGGGCTATGGCTAGTGGGCATGGTGGAGATGGGCTGACAGTTGAACTAGATGATCTCAGTGGTCTTCTCCAACCTTAAGGGTTCTATGATTCTATGGGAAGTGAAAAACTGAGGAGAAAAAAGGGGCTGGGATATTCAGCAGCAGCACTGGTTTATGCCAACATAAATATTCCCCCCTAGGAACTAGCACATTTGTTTCTCACCCCAATTGTTAGAAGAAGCTCACAAGAACCCTGCAGTTGGGATGTGTTATTAAAAACTTCATGGACGAGACAGAAAAATGATGGTCTTGTCATGAATGTGCTATGCTAAGTAACTGAAAGCACAGAAAACATCTAGTGTGAATCAGGCAAGGAGTTACAGTGAACATCTTAAAAATGGCTATGATAATGGGATTCATGCAGGACATTGTGAGCTCCATTCACGTGCTCATTCAAGCCTGGCATAAAAAAGAAATTGATGTATTTGATACCTATATCATTTCCTAAGATAAAAAGCAGTAGTTGCTGTTCCAAAGGACAACCTAAATATCTCATCCTCCAGTTGATTCACTTGTGAGTATTCCCATCCTACCTCCAAGCTGTGCGCCCATATAAAAAAGAGATGCAGGAAAGGGAGGAAAATGTACTCCATCTTCCTAGTGAGAGCAAAAGAGCAATCAAACAAGCTGTAATAAAACAGAAAATCCAAACAGAAAGAACAAGTCACCAAGCAGGTTTTTTTTATATCCTATTCCTAGAAAGATTTTGGCAGGAATGAACAACAAACCAACCACGCTCACATTTAAATGACACTGCTATCCTAGCAAAGCCCTCTGAAATGTGGATGTTTAGCAGTTAGATCATTTCACACGTAGCAAGTACCTTTCTATCTCTTGTCTGTATGAACATCTATTGGACATGGAAGTCTCTGCTTCCCTGGGCTATGCAGAGTATGTGCCATTCTGATACCTGCTGACTCCCACCCATCCCACAGATCCCAGGACACGCAGTCTCTTTCACCACCACACACAGCTCACATCCCACAGGACAGTGCTCTGAACAGAGACACAGAAGCCTTTTCCCCTCCCAAGATCTTTTGCTAAGCTGTGTCACCAGTCTACAAGACCTTGCTGTCACAGCCAACCAGGTTACGACCTTAAAATTCAGCTCTACTTTTAGCTGAGATTACTTTCAAATATTTAGAATTGATGACCCGTTTGTCCAGTTTGTTACTAAGCACCTTTCCCTCCCATGTTTTTCTTCCTACCCTCTCCAACTGCCTGCAAATCAATCTCTTGTGCTCCCTAATGCCCACAGCACCATCAGTCACGCATCAGAAGAGACATAACTCTGGAATCTGAAGAAGTGGACTCAGTACTCATCCACGAGCTGGAACTATCAGAGAACACAGGATTAAGGAAGAAAAGCACATTGCACTACACACAGAAAATAATGAAATGGAGATAGAAAAAGAAGAAAGGAAAATGACTTTGAAAACAACACAAGAAAAAATAGCACACCGTTTATTTTAGAAACTGGAAATTGCCCAGGAGAGAAAAGGCAGCAAATAAAAGCCCTGCTTACTGTCTCAAAAAAATGTACTGAATCAAAAATGGGCCCAAGCCCACACACTGGATACTGGAAGAGAGAATAAGAAAAATGAGACTGTGGCTGCATTGTGCATGCAAGCTGACCACACAGCAACAAAGGTACTGAAAGAAATGGAAATCGTAAAAAATTGCTGTTGTTCGAAGGGAAATCACTTCCAATGACCACATCGTGCACTTGAGCAAGTCAAGTGGTCTTGATTTGAAATAACTGATCGTTAATTCATGCACAGGCAAGCACTTGACTCTCTGAAGCTGCTGGGAGCACAGCCTGTAAATGTGAAGTCGTGGCAAAACAAGCAGCTTTTATTCTGGCTAGTGAAAATCAGCAGGTAGGGGCCTCTCTGGGAGGATATTCCCTGCTGAGGCACCTGGGTCTCCATTGTAAGAGTAGTAACTATCCAAGACTTTCAGACCACGAACAAAAAATATCCTCGTTTCCCTCCTTACCACTCAATACTTCTATAATAAAGAGAATCCACAATAAATGTGAAAGGAAAAAACATTGTGCACAAGAACCACAAGGAACCCAGCCATGTAAGGGCAGCACTTTTGGCCTCAAACCAACTGACAAAGGAAAGAAGTGGGTGTGAATCCTGATGGGAGGTGTTGGAGAGTGCTGAGCTACTTCTGGTCAACCCATAGACAGCACATGGACAAAAGGACACTCCTAGAGAGTCAGCTCATCACATAGCAGGCATCTGACATCAGCCAGAGGGGCTGCGCTCAGTTAATTTGTCGTCAGTAAATGTGGGGAGGTTCATTCTGTTGGAGAGCATCAGGCAACCAATGCGTGTTAGGTCTTGGGGGGGTTACAAGAGCCTTACCAGCTATTGAGGTGGATTAGTCTCAGTCAACTAAACTCTTACACCCCCCTTCAGACACTGAATTACCACTGCAAATCTGGTCTTAGCTCACCAGGTTTAACTGCACACAGAAATTTCTGCTAGACAAAAATCAATTCTCTAAGCATGGCAGCATTTAACTTTCAGAATAAGCTCATATACCCCATTATATTAAAATGGAATTGTACTATTCTCAGCACAGGGAAGAAAATCAGGATGGAAGACATGAACAGAAAACTGTATATTCAGTAGCTGAGAAGCTTCTGGTTTTGTTTTAGAGTCCTTTATGCACATAACAAATGTAACAAGTTTATGTACATACTGTTAGAGAATAGGTCGAATGCAAGTCGTCTTTTAGTTCATTATAAGAAAACAAGAAATAAAATGGTTTTTAAATCTGGACTTTGTTTAGTTACTAGAAATATCTGCCTGGTGACAGTTCTGCTAAATTTCTCAGGTATTGGCTGACAGTTTTCTTCATCATTAACAGAAGGCTGCTGATTGCACTATAATCCAACCTTTGCAAAAACCTCTCACCTGAACTATGAGGCAACGTTAAGAGATGCAGAGCAGGCTGAGTAAAACCACTTTTCTACATCAAGTTTCATGGCCCAGGTTATGTTACCACTCCTCAGTCTTCAGTGGAAAACACAGAAAACGTTCAGAATTTTTTAGTTTGTTTTTCCATATATCAGATGAGTTCTACCAGGCAGCTATTTCCGCCCTTTTGGGGGTTCAAAACGGAGGTGCTCAAGAACCACGTAGACGTGGCACTGAGGGATGTGGTGGATGGGCACAGGCTGATCACTGGACTTGATTACCTTCGAGGTCCTGGCAAGCTGACTGATTCTATCATTAAGAAAGGCAAGTATTTTATCTTGTCATTGTTGACTTCACATGTATTTAGAAGAGTATTTATATGCTGGGGTTCACCCTTGGGCTTAATTTTTTCTGTATTGCACTTTCTATCAAGTCTTGTAGTTAATTGGAAAACTTGCACCATCTCATCCTTCCATTACACAGCAACTTTATGGAACAATACTACAGGTGTAATGTTTCTTGGCAGTTTCATCTCTTTGAAAAGGTAGATTTATAGCAGGACAAGGAAAAATGGTTTGAAGTTGAAGCAGGGAGGATTTAGGTTGGATGTCAGGGGGAAGTTCTGTACAGACAGAGTGATGAGGTGCTGGAACAGCTGCCCAGAGAGGCTGTGGATGCCCCGTCCATCCCTGGAGGTGCTCAAGGCCAGGCTGGATGGGGCCCTGGGCAGCCTGAACTAGAATCAAATGTGTAGGTTGGCAGCTCTGCCTGATTCTCCGTGACTGTCAAATATTGCAGATACCGTTTCTGGCAAACCCAGGTGTCACAGTACATAAAGTGTTGTCAATTTAGTGGATCTTAAAGAAATACCACGATATAACCACGCCGTGAATTTATCATGAATATACAATGAATGCATATGACGAATTTATGTAGAAAAGGTAGTACTGTGAATAAGCATTTGGTATTTTACAAGCAGCAGCATTACGTGAGAGTTCTTTAAGGATCTGCAGAAGCAAAACACGAGGGTGAAAACCAAGGCCAGCCATCCTGCTGCACAGAGCACACTTCCCTGTCAGCTGGCAGGGAGCAACTGCACATTTGTTCTGCTCTAAGGTAATGTCAGCTCCTGACTTTATCAGCAGTTCAAGTGAAAATTTCTAACGTTTTACAGAAACACAGAGATCCAGAAAGAGATGCAGCACATGTTGGAGGTTTGGGCAAAACACTCACAGAAGTGCAATGTTTGCAGCAGCTGACAAGGAAGGCAGCCATACAGCTGGATGAAAGTCATTCTGCAGATGAAATCACAAGCATAACGTTTTATGAGTTTTATCCAATTAACACAGAATTTGAGGCTTTTTAAAAAATTCTTTCACAGCTAGCAGCAACTTTTATCCATTATTTCTTAGGAAACCTAGGGAGCAAGTGAGAACAGAAATGTTTAGAAGTAAAACTGAGATAATTGCCTGACAAAGTGCTAGTAGTAAATAGAAAACAGGTGCGGGGTTTGACCAACTTTCTTAAGCTTCAGTCTAAAGAAAAGACAATTATTCAGACATACAGAACAAGCAAACTGTACGTGAGCTGCTAACTGAATCCCAGACAAAGTGAGAATTCACAGAAGGTTCGATCCTTGAAACATAAAGAACTGAAGTCAGAACTTCTGCAGGCAAACTCAAGTTTTCACCTGCTAACAACATTAAAATATCTACCCCGGTAATGTAACTAATTGCAAGGAGCAGTTCTAAGTTTGAGGCTGTTGCAGCTTCACGCAGGACTGCCAGCTTTGGGATCAGTGTTATTTGCCATCCATTTAGGCAGATTTGAAGCTAGGAAGCTAGAAGGAAAGATGGTTACACCCTGGAGGGATACTGGGTTTCATTCTAACACACTGCCGTTGTTTAGAAGTCCGGTTTGACATACAAAGCCATAACACAGCCAAGCACACAAAGACACTATCAGGAATTGGGAAGAGCTGGGCAGGCTGAGCTGCAGCTCCAAGGAAGGTGCTGCAGTTTAACAGTCTTCCTAAATCTTTCCCTCCTACACAGGCAGACAGCAAGGGGAACAAACCCTGGCAATAGAAGCTGTGTTTACACACAGCACTTGGAACAGAAAATGATGAAACACATCAGAGCCACAGTGAACACAACCCAGGTCCCAGGAAGTGACCACCATCTGCTGCTTCAGAATGTGGGCAAAGAAACCCCAAAGCAGAAGGCTGAGAATGCCTACTCCCAGGCACCTTAAATACTCCTTTTAGACAATGCCTGGTTTAACTGAGAAGCAAGAAACTTCACGCTCTTGCTTTATTTTTCAATATTTTTACTACAACTCAGTACATCTTAGCACCTAAACCTTGTTTGCTCTAGCCTCAGTATTAACATGCAGCAATCAATAGCAATTATGCCACATGTGAAAGACATTTCAATTTTAATCACTTTTACATTTTATTCAATACACCACTTTGCTGTTTCTACAAGGCCAGAGGAACACCAACCTCTGGGAGCCATAGTGCACATCTCTGAAGCCATCAGCATCCACTCATCTCTTTCTGTTTTCTTAGCAAGTAAGGTTAAGTACCCACGCCACAGAAAATAATAATGATAAAAATATGAAATTCCTCTTTCCTTCCTCTTTAGTTTTACCACAACAAAAACTCCCTTTTCTCCAGCCTGCTTCCTGTTGGTTAATTAGTTTGTGCTTGGGCGATTACCACTCTGAATGCTGATACATGTTCAGTGCTTGTTGGCTACAAGGGCTGAGCGCCCCACCATGTCTCTTCCTCTGCCAGGGAGGGTTATGAGCAGGGTGGAGAAAGCAGAGACCGCTGGCAACATCAGTGTGCATCACCACGTCAGGCTGCAGACCGTGTGGGCAAACTGCACGCTCCATGGCTCACCTGATTCCTCCTGCCACAAGGCATCACATCAGGGATGGGCAAGATAGTTCCTATTTTGGACACATCAGGTGAAGTGGCAGCAGAACACATGTCAACCAGCGAAACCAGTGACCTCCTTGAAAGACTTTCTGCATAGATATCTAAGTATTCCATCAGCTGTAACCCATATATCCATGCTTAAAAGAAGTCAGGGAAAAGAAAAAAAAAAAAGGAGCATATAATCTTTTTCTTCAGAGAAAAACTAACGTAACATCAGAAGGATGAAACTGCAACTTCATAAAGTTTTATCAAAAACAGACGTAAAAGCTTCTTGCGTTTGATCCCCCCAGTCTTTGCTAGGCTCCTTGCTCCACGCTAGTCGCTTTGTTTTCCACTTCTGCACTCTGATTTTGAGCCCTTGTATTTTTACTAGTTGTATTTCTAAACTCTTGCAGAAAGCCAGACAGCTATCTGAGCCTGGCAAAGCAGCACGCTTTCATACTATTAGCATGTACATCATTTCCTAACACATCAGTTTTATCGTATTTCATCTTTATTGCCAGAAACGCAGCAGAACTAGAACGAGGATATCACAAATTAGCCTAATAATACATTATGCAAATAGGTTACTTAAGTTCTCAGCAGTGTCCTTATTTTAATTATTGTAGCTAATGATTTCAGACATCCGTTTCCCAGCCTGCTTTCTTTTTTCTCTACGCCTTTTCTCTCCAAACCCACCTCAGATTTGCTAGCTTCCTTCTCACCACTGCCAGCTCCCAGTACATCCTCCTGGGCTTTGTCAGGATTCGATTTCCACCCCTCAAACAGCTTCTGCTTGGCATCAAAACATCCCGCTCTGAAGCTTATCTTCACTTATCCCGCTTCCATTTTGGCAGACACAAATTCAAAGATCTCCTTTAGCTCTGCAAGCAGGCTGCTCCTAGGACACATTCACCATTATTCCTCGACTTCTGACCACTCTGGGGCTCACTTACCTCTTCCAAAAGCTCTCTTTTACAGCGTCAATTTTTTTCCTACCCACTGTAACCTTTCTGAACCAAAGCAGAACCAATATTCCAAACCAATGCTACTGTGCCTCTGAGGGGGTCAGCAGTTAGCTGCAGAATGTCTAAGTTTAAAAACATGTTTTAAAGGACAGTTTTGCCCCTTAGTGGCAGCTTCTCCAGCAATGGAGGAATGTTTCCACTGCCACTTCCCTTCCAGCATGCCCTGCAGACAGCCCTGCTGCTCACCCAGTGCAGAGGAAGCTTTCCAGGTGAACACCCAATATGCAGTCCTCCACCTTGGATGCTTTCTTTGGACGCGTTAACAGCATCACACCACAAGCTCTGGGGCCAAACTAGGATTTTTATACACTTCTACCATCCACAAATTAATACGGCTTCTGTGAACCATCACCATTTGCTCTCAGGAGGAAACCATTATAATCCTGGTAGTCATTAACACTAAAAGACAACGAACGTGCCCTGGCACTTCTGTTACCAGATAGTTGTAGATGAGCTGGAAAACAGCCAGGTGTACCAGAGGGACACAGAACCGAGGAGGAAATGAAGTGATTATTCATGTACAAATTCTGTTTAATAACCAACTTCATTCAGCACAGCACTGCTTCAGGACTTGGCCAACTAGGACTGAACTCAGGGTGAGACAAGTGGCACAGCCTAAGACAATCAAAAGGCAAAATATTTTTTCTACGAGGCCTAACTGATCGTGATGGAAAGAAATTTCATGCTTATGGTGCAGCTGCTGAAGCATAAAAACCTTTAGAAATGGTCCCTCCTTCACTTTGAGAAACTGGTTTTTTTCCTCTGACCATTATAGGCCTCAACAAGGTCACAATTTCTCCTGTAGTTCTCTGAAATCCTCCAGCACCCCAGCTGTAAGAGCTGTGTGTCACTCCTGGGGAAGAGAAATGACTGCATCAGGCTGGTGGCAAACTGCAAATGGGAGACTGACAAATGCTACAGGCTACTAAGAAATACTTGTTAATGCCAACGTGTTTGTGGAGCTTTGCAGAACAACCAGAGCAAAGGAGAGTTCATTGATTGGAGAAGAAGGGTGGGGATGGAAGGAGAGAAAATGAAATTAAGCAGGCTGGAAAGAACATTACAGTGTTATCAACAGCCACAGACCTGGCCATGTTCTACAGCCGAAACAAAACCTATGCTGTTTTTACAAGGCTGGAAGGAAGCACAAAAATACACGCTTCTATCCAGGCTTCGTTATTTATTTCCCAGCAATTTCAGTATCTGGATCAAAATAGGTAATTTTATTAAGCTCCAAAGCCACAGAGATCTGCCCCACCAGCGGCATCCAAGTAGAGACTGGTCATAGCAGAGGGCAAGCACTGAGGAACACCACCAACCCCACTTGTCCCTCTGGTGAACAGTCACACAAAGCGCTGAATAAGTGCAGATATCACCAACCAGAGGAATACAGACAGAGATCACAAGCGCCATAAGGTCCTGAACAGATCTTCAGGTTGAAATGGATCCTTCCAGAGAAGCCCAAGACAGCTGGCTTTGAGGAACCAGCGAGCACACTGACCCAATACGCCTTAGGATATTCCTCACCCCATCACTTCTTGCCAGCTCAGTGGCTCTGGTCCCTCCCTTGCACCATCAAAAGGAAACCTTGCTGCCCCTCCTGCCTTCTGCCTCCAGTGGGATATTACTACCAAACCCCAAAGCACTGAGATCTGCCAGGTGCTCGGGTATATTTCTGCCTGGGAGCTGTCATCTATCAGCTACTGCAGAGCACAGGGACACCACAAAAAGATACTCTGTTTTAATCTTCCTATCAACAGCACCGTGAAATTTCCAGAAGTTCACCTGGGTTTCTCAGTTTAGCAGGGGCCATGAAAAGCTACTCTAAATGCAACCTTCAAAATGGGCTGGAAGTGGGGGTACCAAGCAGGGAGCACAAATAATGGCACACAGATGACCATTCTTACATTGGATAGAATTACCATGAACTAATCCGGAAGAGGAAAAAAAAAAAAAAAAGCTCTGTTCAAGTACACTGGGAAGGAAAAAAAGAAAAATAGATTTTAAAAAAGTGAAAAGAAAAAAAACAAGACTCTGGGCTATAAGCTACTGGATGCAGGAAAAATACTTGGAGAAACTCTTACAGCTTTTGTCAATCTCTGCCATTGACCAGTGCCAAGGACACAAGACTGATGGATGGCTGCTTCCATCTGGAAGGGTTTTCCTGTTGCTGTCAAAACACATTCTGTAGCTGTTTTCCCACAACACAGCCAACTGGGACCAGCAGTACCTACCTCTAACGCACAGTACAAAATAGGTGCCAAATATGATATGCCCTGAATTCTGTATTCTTGAAGATTAGGATGAAGTACAGTTTAGACTCCCTTAGCCACCTGGCTGTTTAGCAGCGCTCAGCATCTTCTGGCAGGAAAAAACCTTGTTGAAGCTTGAAGTTCCCCAGCGGGGATATTATTTTGAACGTGCCAAAATAAGGCCAAGGGCTTGACAGTACGTAACTCCTAGCTTCTATGTGATGATGTCATTGAAAACTCAGTTTGATGTTTGTGAAGCTCTTTCATGCAGATATCTGACAACAGAGCCCACGAGCTTCTGTCAGTAAACAATTTCACACCAGCCAGAACTTCCACTTGCATTCCCGAACCTCACACACTTGTTTAGAAGTAAGCAATCCTTGAGATTCTGCGGCTTAGGAGTACCATCACCTTTTCTGAAAAGCTTTTCTCCGTCTCTGCACCATCTGAAGCGTGTCTGAATTGAACAAAGCCACCCACCAGAAGCACATCACCCTTCCTCAAGAGAGGCACAAAAACCTGAGTTAAGTCCTGGTAGGGCTGAGTTTTAGCAGGGGGACTCTGGTGTTCTGTCAGGGCAGAAATCCGTGCGCTGAGTTCCTTTTCTTCATTCAGTGTGGTATTTTGTGATCTTCTTCCCATAAGCAGTGTTACCGACAGAAATTGGACCCGCTCATTTACCCACAAGCACTGTGTTTGTCCATCTCCCATACAGGATCTGAAGAAATACGGAGCCCAGCTGGAACTCACAGTGGTGTTCCCAGCCCAAGTTCCAGGTGAGATGACACACCAGATCCATCTACAATAACGACAGGAAGCCTTGCCATGGAAAGCTAGCAAAATAGGAATAGGTTAAAACAGAGACAGGCATCCATACTCTGTTATGAAGCAATTAATTCCAAGATAAACTCAATTCATAAAGGAAGAAATTAAAAGCGCATGTTGGTAAGACACACTGATCTTAAAGTCACACTAATCCAAAATGACTGAAAAAGTTTATTATACAGTAGAGCATAGAGAACAATTACTTTTGGTTCCTACTGCCTCCAAATGTAGCCCTGATGTACCCCGACCTTCAGCTCCAAGCAGCTGGAGTCCACCTTCAGCAAACCAGTTACCTCAATGACTAGAAACGTGGTGCTGCATGATTTTAAACAACCCAGAGGGGCACAACCTCTGTCATGCTCAAAAATGAAACAAGGACAGCAGTGACACAGTATATCCATAAGTTCACTAGGTACACACTTATTTGCAAGTCCACTGATGAGATCTGTCATTTTGATTCTACAATAACTTATTGTTAAGTTAAATACGTTGCATCTTCCTACCAGGTGGATTAACGGCTTTGAAAATGTTTAAAGTTTGGTTCAGTCCCTCAGTACAACAGGACAGCAGCCATCTATTTCTCATAAATATATATATACTCACACACATACACACACACCTATATAAGCATACAAGTTTGACTTGCATTTGGGTGATAACTAACATGTAACTGCTGCTTTAAATCAGTATTATTCACACAGGGCACGATATGATACAAGCAGAGCCCCCAAAAGCTGATAAGATCCTGACTACCTGACAGATCCTTCCAGCAGCAGCAACCCTAACATATTGTTACACCCACAATTAACATCTCTGATGATGAACATCCAGCATTACTTGATGATGAATATCCAGCATTACCTGATATGTGAACAAACTCCTCCCACCCAGCAAAACGACCATCACCAATAGTAGATGCCAGAATTTCATCCTCTACATGAGAGGACAGTATATGAATACATCTTTCTGCACTGAAACCAGGCAGAAGGTTTTAAGCACCACATTAGTCACTCAGTTAGCATTTGACTACTTCCATATCATATCTATTTTCTCCTTTAAACACTACACAACCCTCTGTGGATTTTGAAGGTTATGCAGTCTATCATGGCTTTTGCCCAAAGTCACATGAAACCTCACAACTTCTGATCAGTACTGTACAAACAGGCTTGGTCTCAACTATTAAAAACAAAAAGAAACAATCACACCAATGGAATGATGCTTTCTTCTTCATAATGAACATTCCTACTCTTGAGCATGAAAGTCTGTCAGACCCCTTGTCATCAGATCTTGTTGGCTTTTGTTTGCCATATTAAACAGCCACAGAGCTCCAGGTATGCTTCTCCCATACAAGTGTTCAGCAGCCATATAAATCATCATTAATTTCTTCAGGAATGGCGAGAACTCTTAAGCTTAAAGCAGTAAAGCTTTCCAAAGGTATTGGGATGACAACAGGAAAACTGACATAATCCACTGAAACAAAGGGCTTCAGCTTCCAATGTCCTTAGAAAAAAAGTTGTAAGGTGTCAAGAAGATGTAGAAAAATAAAGCAGCTTATAAAACTTAACTTACTGGTCTGAAGCGCGGTAGCTCCAAAGAAAACATACTTGGAGTTCTACAAGGTGCTATCAGGTATACTGCAAAAAATTTAAAGAAACTATAAATGGATTCCCCACTGCCTCTAACCTCAGCTCCCATTACAAAGCTAAACAGGGGGAGGAAAGATTTACTAAAAAGAACCAGCTATGGGGCACCTGCATCTCACTGCACCTCTCTTTACACCACTGAAATCTGAGCCAGCGCACAAAGAGCGCTGTTATTCTCCAACTCCAAACTCAACACATTTGGTTGGTAATGAGGAGACAAACATCAAGGCTGGCTCAATCTGTCAGGTGGGGACTGTCAAGGATCTAAGCAGATCCAAGACATCTTTTTGCTGTTCTCAAGATCACCTTTAGCTTGATCACTGCTGGGAAGACTCTGATGCTGCTTTGCTGGAACACAAAGAGCATGCAGACTTGTTACCATTCCATCAAGAACAACTGAAAGCCCACAGTGCTAAGATAAGGCTGCAAAAATTGGGGAGCTAACAGAGCCTAAGAGGCTTTGGGAAAAGCCATTCACCTCAGTGAGGAGTTCTCCCATTCATGCGCTAGGGAACCTGGCACACCAGCAAGCCTTTTGAGTAGTCATGTGTAAAATTACATCTCTGTTGTGCAAGCTTACATTCTACTAATATTTCCATTCACAAGAGACAAAGTGCTTAATTAACATTTATACCAATTCTCAAGCTATTTACAAACACAAAGGAGGTGGTGATTTGATATCATGGTCCCTTAAACACAGCCCTAAATGCAGATATAGTTCTTACCGCCCTTCATCATATATATTAAAATATAAAACTGGTAACTGTTCTTCTGTTACAATTAAAGCTCCTCGTAAAACGTTCTGAGTACGTTCATGAGAACAGCTATTGTTTTACTGCCATTATTTGTTCCAATGTGCACAGTTTTGCACCTGTGAGCAAGCAGATACAGAGATAAAGTACTACCCCACATCATAGAATCACCTTATTAGTATTAGTTCTGCATCTAAAAGTACTGTAACACAGGGGGTAACGACAGCTCAGTCCTCATAATTCAGAGTTAAAATAATATATTGAATCCCTTATCCTACTCTAATCCTACAAAACAGTTTATTGGGAGGCATGTCAATTAGCAAGCATTTAAGTAAGCACTGCCACTAACTGAAGAAATAATCAACTTCCTTCATTTCCAAAGAAGCTGAAGACTGTTTTAACTGCAACCCAAGCCTTGATATTGTATACAAAGCAAGAACCACGATTTTAGAGGCAAGATCATTATTCTTCCTACAGCAAATTATTCACTAAACGACCAGAGGCCTCATTACTTTAACTGAACAGTTCCATCCCACAAATGAACCACCAGCACTACCTGAACTCCTGTATTGTCCAGCCTTCTGAAGGCTGCTTCCACATGCACACATTTATCCCATTCCCTAAGACCACCAAATGATGACCAGCACAACCAACACCACGTTAACATGTTGCTATTCAGGCATGATTTACGTTGCCCACCAGATCCCAAAGCATATCTTTGAAGTTGGTCTGCATGTTTTGACAAGACCACACCTCTGTCCACACAGTTAATACCCAAGCAAGCCAAACAACCAAGGAAATCCATTTGGCACCCAGCACTGCTGTCACTGTAGCAGAGGTAATATGGCACAGCTCAAACACTGAGTGTGAATGAAATCTCAGAGTCCTGTCAGAAATACCTGCTCTCTCCCTAGCTGTAATGCCAGCTCTACATCCATGCAGCATCCCTTCCTGCAGAAGGTTATACCTTGTTTCTTTAGCAATTAGAACAAAGAGCTTGTTCACTATTAACAGGAAAATGTAAGGCTGTTATACAGCTAATGAACAATGTTCCAACTTGAGCTCCTTGAGGTGCACGGTTAGAAGTTATACTGACATCACCCAGCATTCACTCTGCAGATGTGAACTAAAAGAAGCATCAAACACAAACTTACAGAGCAGCTGACCATCAGAAAACCATGAGCTGTAACCAACGTGCACCCCAAACTATTCACTTCTCTCCTCTGCCACAAAATGAACATGGAGAGAAGCTCCTCAGAGACATTACCTGCCGGTTGGGATTTGAAACCCATTCAAGATTCTAAGCTCAGAAGAAAAAAAAACAACCTGAAGTTTTGTGGCTATCCGTTTAGGTTTTTTAATACATATATTTCTGTCAATGTGAGTCCAATGCCCACGTGGTATCAAAAGTGAAATTGTACATAACTGAAATCCAAACCTCTTTTGTTCTCCAAAGAAAAACTACGCACTGTTGGTGCAACGGATGCTCGGATGAACGAGCATTCTTCAACGGATGCTGAGGAACGTTTCTTCAGTTTTCAAGTAACACTTAGCAACTTTCTGACTTAAACACATCAGAGAAAAGCACTTGAGGAACATATGTCAAAACCACACAGAGAAATGCAGTCTCTGCAACTGGTTTTCCAAAAGCTTAACATACTGTGGCCAGCAGCTACCAGCACCACAGCCCTTCGCCGTGTCCCCCCAGACATGAGAAAAGCAAAGAGTTTAAGAACTTGGCACCCATAACATCCATAACTCACCCCGACCACGAACTTCATTAAGCAGCTACTCAAGAGAACAGCAGTGTTGTCTTTCTATTGATACCTCCCCCCCCCAAACACATCACTGAATTTTTTTAAATCAAATATATACATTTAGAACACAGCTCACCACCTCAGCCTTTAATTTTACTTTAGTCTGCAGTCTACACACAAGAAGAATTACATGATAATTGACATTTTTTCCACATGCTAAGCTTAGTTATCTTTACAGACATTATTTAAAATTGACATTTTCATTACATATTCAAACTTTAAGCATGACAGTGGCTTTTATTCATAACATTCAGCAAAACTTGAACAGAACAATACTTTTGTGAATTACCTTTTATGTAACAGGCAGAGGAATGCAAGGAAAATTTAAAATAAACACCTATGTTTCCATAAGTTAACCCTATTTTGGGATCTCACTTTCTCTTTTCATACTCATTAGATACAAGACAGCATAAGGAGCAGTAAATGAACCGTGTGACATTTTGGCTGCGGTCAACTCACAGATAGGATGTTTGCACTTCATAAAAAAAGCATTTTCATTCCAGGGGGAAGCACCCCCACACCGATTTATCCCCAAACCCCCCACAGTGAGGATTGTTTGACAGGGAAGGAGTCAGATCTGGGGGGAAAGGCGTGCTTTTTGGCCCCAAAGCAGCCCTGGGCTGGGATTCTCCAGCAGCAGGAAGTTTCTATGGGGCCTGCTGAGCATGCGCCGTGAGCCCAGCAATCTCCCTATGTGGCAAGAGTGCAGAGGCAACAAGCAAACCAATAATCGAGGCAGAGAGCAACAAGCACCTTCCCCTCTGAATCCCTGCTGGCATCCCTCCCCTAGGCCCCCCGCACTGCTGCCCAAGGCCCTCCTGCAGCCATCACAGGGAGATCAGGGTCTGACAACCTAACCCTTGATGTGCTGAAGGGAAAGGAGAGGAGAAGCAGGCAAGACATCCTCTGTCTCTGCCGGCTCAGGGGGTGTCACTGGGGGCTCTGAGCTTCTTCCTTGCTCACCCCCAGGGGCAGCGGGGGAGGGGGGGGGGAAGGAGGAGGAGATCACCCACAATAGCAGTGCTGTGAGGGGGGGGAGCTTCTGCATGCCCTCCCCCCAAATACACAGAGCAGGGTGGAGACCCCTTTTCATTCTCCACCCCGCATAGAGGAGAAAGGAAAAGGGGGGGGGGGAAGAAGGGGAGAGGCAGAGAGCACTGCCCAGTACCACTCCCCACTCTTTTTGGTTTAGGAAAGAAGTAGAAAGGGACGCAGAGTGGGGGGTGAGGGGAGGGGGGGAGGCAAAGTGGCAACCCCCAAGCAACGAGAAGGGGGGAGGGAGAGAAGACCAGATACCACCACTGGCCTAAACAAGCAAGCAAACAAACAAACAAAAAACAAATAGTTATTTAAGATAAGCTTAAATAACAGGGAGCTGATGGGGTGGGGGGGGGGCACCACCTTCGAACGCCTCACTGAAGGGGGGGGCAGAAAGGCAGTAACCCCTCCCCCCCCCCCCAACAACCACTCCTATATGGGGGG
>JAPSGF010000099.1:0-58169 GCA_035772895.1 Perdix hodgsoniae | reverse complement strand
CCCCCCCCCCCCCAACAACCACTCCTATATGGGGGGAGGGGGGGGGGAAGAGGCTCCATCCTTCCCCCCCACACCCCGAGGCTTCACTCCGGGAATCCCAGGCCCCTCCTCTCCCTCAGCGCGCTCCACCCCCGGGGCTGGGAGGAGGCGGGGGGGGAACAGCCCCGGCCCCCCCCCCAACCCCCTACACAGACAGCCCCAGAGCCCCTCACAGCGCGGCCTGCCCCTTCCCTGAGGCGCGGGGACGAAGGAAGGAAGGGGAAAGGGGAGGGAAGAGCTGAGGGAAGGGACCCCCAGGCCGCTCACCCTGGTCTCCAGGTTCCTGTGGAGGCTGCAGGACGCGCTCCAGATCGGGGAAAGGCAGCTCGGGGAGATCCAGCAAAGCACCGTAGCGTTCGAGGAAAGAGCAAACGACGGCGAAGTTAGGCCAAGAGCCCGGGCAGCACGGGCCGGCGGGAGGAGGGGGAGGCGGCGATGGAGCCGGAGGAGCCGCCGCCGCCATCTTGGACCCGGGGATGGAGAAGGAGCTGGGGAGGGGGCGGGGAGGGAGGGGGCGCTGCCGAGCTGCGCGCCGCCACGATCCCACAGTGCACCGCGAGAGGCGGGGAGACGAGGAGGCGTCGGCCAGAGCGTCTCCGGGCGGCTCCTCTCCTCCGCGTGCGGCACGGGAATGAAAACAAGGCGGGACGCGAGGAGGGCGGAGGGGCTATTTATAAGGGGGCGGGGCCTCAGGACGCCGCGGCCAATGGGAGGAGGCGGAACGACAGCGCTGCGGGGGAGGGGGTGGAGCCGGGAGGCGACGCTGGCCAATGAGGGGGCGGTGGGCGGGGCTTGGCGCTCCCCACCCGCGTGAGGCCGAGGTGGCGGTGCTGGGGGTCGGGGTCGCGCGGGTGGCGGGTGAGTGTGGCCCGTAACGGTCGTAACGGCTGCGCGAGCGCTGAGGGAACGGGCGGGAACGGGCGGGAACGGGCGGGCAGCGGCAGCCGCGGGGCAGAGGGGAGACCCTGGGACGAGTAGTGCTGCCCTCCGAGCGCTGGGAGCTTAGGCCTTGCCTCTCAGTTGCTGTTCCCGTGGGGTTTCAGGAGCTCTCTCCAATCCGTAGCTTTTTTATCACATGATACGTGGCCTCCAGATTTTTCGCCGCACATTGCAGTGGGTGGCATAGCAGATAATGAACAGCCAACGTTTGTTGAGGAAATCCTTTCCGATCCTTGGTGGTTGGCGATAGGACTGTGCCCTCTGTGAAGAAAGGCCCCGTTAAGAAGTTCGTTCTTCCTCGCTTTGGCTTAAGATGCCTTCCTTCACACTTTGTCGATGCTCTCTGTCAGTGCTGTGGAAATATTTTTCCTCTCTGGATTGTATTGGATGGTTTTGAGGTCCGTCTCAGCTCCTGCCAGTTCTGGGTGGTCGGTCCTGCCTTTTCCCCTTGGTTAATGGGCAGTTTCACTCAGCTGGGAGCAGCGCTGTCATTTAACTTCACCACGCTTCTGGGAAAGTGGTCCAGCGAACCTTTGTATGAACCCATCGCGTTGCAGATGTGTGAGGAACAAATCGAGAACGTATTAACCTAGGCAAATTGCTCTCCAGTGTAGCTGCGTGCCTGGCTTCCTCTTTGGCAGAGCACCTGTCTCACTAAGTCACAAAGCAGCGAAGGAATAATTGCCCCGCTATTCTCTGGCAGCCTCAGACCTGTGCTGAATCCAAAGTAATGCTGCTTTTCCTTCCTGTGGTGCTAGAAGCAGGGCACTGAGATGGATGTCACGTCGTGCTGCCGTTTGTTGTAGCGTGTGCAGCATAGGAAGACGATCCAAAGCTTTCTCTTTGCTGAGGGCTCTTCCTTTGATGGGTGCCACTGGGGTTCTGAGAGTCTGGATGTCTGGAAGGATCTGCTGCTGAGGGTTTCTGGGTGAGCACAGCTTTGCTATCTTATGGATGTTAAATAACCTATCGTTGGCATGCAAGTTTCACACCATTCTCTTCTGCCCTTACAGTTCAGAAGGTCATTACCTTCAGGACGCAGCAGCTGGCAGCTGTACTAATCTAAAGCATTTCCAAGGTACCTCTGATTTGTGTCTTGCTATCCGGTGCCAGAATCCCATCAACAACCAGACTGCAGTTCCTTGAAAGGCTGAGAAAAGGGTGTAAACTCCCATGGTGCAGTGAGACGATGCTTTCTAAGGCATAGTCTCTGCCCTGCTGGTGCCCAGCTGTGACTGTGATAGCTGGTCTGAAAATGACTGTGGTTAATACCAAAAAGCAGTTGCTCTATAGCAGCACTGATAAGGCCTCAGCTGGAGCACTCTAACTGGTTTTAGGCAATGGACTTCAAAGGAAGATGCATACCAATTGCTGGTTGTCAGGAGGGGGAAAATGAGAAAATAAGCAGAGATTTAGAAAATGCGACTGATGGAAAGGCCAAAGGGAACACAGATTTATTTAACCTAAAAGAAAGGGAGAAAAAAAGACTCAAGGATGGTTATGTTAAGTCTTCAGGAAAGCAAAAGATGGTGGAAAAGATAAAGACTAAGCTGTTTTCCTTGTCTACAACCAAAATGTTTGGAAATGATAACTTTAATCTGAAACAATGAGGACTAAGGTATAAAAAAAGACATTATTTGTGTTTTTAACTGTCCTGAGAAGTGACATAAGGAGACTTGGTGTCTGTAAGGAATGCCATGGGAGGGAAGGCTTCACCCTTTGGGTGTCTGAAAGTCATTTGCTACAGCAAGTGGGAATGCCATTGTTTTGTTTTCTACTGGGTGTTGCCTTTTAGCAAGAAAAGTGCACAGATAAAAGAAAAAAATCCATTAGTTTAAACTCCTTGTTCAAGATCTAACTCTTCTTGCTTCCTGCTAAAGCTAAGAGAGCAACAGCATGTTTGATTGTTTGTTTTAACTTTCTTAATTTAAATTAATAAGCCTGTATGTACAGCATGGCTTAGAGGGTCAAAGAAAGAATGTATGTATCAGATGTTTTACAGAAGTCTACCATCTTCATTGTATCTTTAGGGAAAAGATTAAAACCCAGATTTGAAAGGATATTCAGGGACCTCATCCCTGTGGATTGTTTTGAAAATTGAGCACCCAGTACTTTTAGAGATTTCATTTGTAGAATGATTTGCTCAGAATCCTACCAAAACCCTCAGGAGGACTGCTGGTAATTCAACAAATCTGATCTGTCATTCAGTTCTGGTGCCACAAAATGACATGGATCAAGTCTGTAACAGTGGATTCTCTCAGCTCCTTGAGGCAAGGACATACTTAAGAGTTTTTTTATTAACACACTGTGTACATTGGCCTGATGCTATGCATTAAATATCTATTTTTCAGACTCCGTTTCAACTCAGCAGTGTCTTCCCCTGAAATTGCTTCCCTGTCTTGGGGGCAGATGAAGGTGAAAGGCTGCTCTACAACATACAAGGACTGCAAAGTGTGGCCAGGAGGAAGTCGGACCTGGGATTGGAGAGAAACTGGCACTAATGTAAGTTTGCTGTTTCTGTCCATCCCACGCTTTAACTGGGACCGTGAGAGTAGTAAATAAGGATAGTCTTATGGGATAGAGACAAATTTATGTGAATAAAAAGAAATCCACAGGAACTGAGCTTACACGTTTGGAAGAGAACAATGCATGCAGGTTAGTTTATATCACTTGCTTTGAGGTTCTTACTGATTTTTGAGTAAAAGTGTGCAGATACAGTGTCATACGTGCTAGTTTCTTCATGAAAAGCTCTCATTCTGGCTAACTGCACAAAGACTTGTATTCAAAGCCCTTTACCAAGTGAATACCCGTATAATTTTTGTATCCCTTAAGCTTTATCTTTAAATGCTATCTGAATGTATACAAGTAAGGCAATAATATTGAT
The DNA here is from genome assembly GCA_035772895.1 of Perdix hodgsoniae. NCBI lineage: Eukaryota > Metazoa > Chordata > Aves > Galliformes > Phasianidae > Perdix > Perdix hodgsoniae. Next base: position 54,307 of record JAPSGF010000099.1, on the reverse strand, counting down.
GTTTTGGACTTAGAAGCAGCGTGATAACTATTGTGTTAGGAATTAAATGTTTGATGTTGATAAATTCATCCTATATCAGGGTTTACACTAAGATAGTTGTATTGGCTAAAAAGAGAAACCTAATCCACAAGAGTCAAAACAAAAAAGACCTGCAAATGCATCAGGTCTGAGAGCCAGATGTTCCCGTGTAGGCCCTTCCAGACACTGCTGTATTCATTTTGGTTTTGGAACTTCCAGTATAATCTTCTAGGGAATAGAATTTGTTAAGCTGTTGGAGTTCAGTCTATAACGAATGTGTAATGCAAAGTGAAAGGTAGTGTTGCTGTATAAATGGTTTGCAGAGAGAAACACAGCTGTATATATAACCTTTTTAATAGCCTTTCATTTGTGGCCTGATTAACAGAAGTGAAATTTTCCTTTTGGGCTGTGTGAAGGGCTTGAACTGATAGGAGCTGTAGCTTTTTTTGTTTTTCAAGAGGAATCCAAGTTTTAACAGTAATGATTTCCTGCTTTAAATAGATATATGGTTGGAGATGCAGAACGTATGTAGTATCTGAAAAATTCCCAATAGAGTTTCCAACTCTATCACATTTTATTTCCTTCTAACTACTTGAAAACTCTGTTTCAGATTACAACCACCTAACATTTAGGGGGACGTGTCTTCCTTTTAAAGTCTCAGACAGAGGTGATAGGGAAGATTTTAACTCTGGATAAGTTCTTGGATGAATCCTCCGTTTAAATAGGAGAGTTGGATTTGTTAAATGAAAATGAGAGAAAACTAGGTGGGTTGTTCAGAGAAGCAGGTATTCTGCATCAGCATAAAGAAAAACAAACAAACAAGAAAACAAAACAAAACAACACTTCAGGTTTTCTCATAGAAGCTACTCATAAAGCTTCTTTCTGAAGACAGTTCCATTGTGCTCTTACAGCTATGGCAGCCACAGAGTTTGGTGATTCAGTTTTTAATTGAATAGCAAGCAACAAATACAGAAGCTTTTTAGACTGCATCTCCAAGTCTAGAAAAATGACAAAGGATTTAATTTGATCTTTACTGGAAACAGTAGAATTCACTGGATTCATTTTCTGCATATTTCTTCATGGTAGACTGCAGTGTCTCTACATCTGCTGGGTACCTTTTACCTGGGGCTAGGTGGAGCTGTTCCCTGTGTTTGGTAAAAAGGCAGTGCTCCTCATGTCCTCCACTCCAGCTAGAAGTAAATCTTTTCCTTCTCTGCTGTCAAGCCGATGCCTAGTAGGTAATTATTTTATCAGGAAGAACTGTACAACTTGCTGCGCAAGATTCTGTAACTAAGCACTAATAAATAGCTCATATGACCTTAACCCTTGGGGATAAAAGGCAGCCTCCCTGACTGGCTGCGTTTCAGTGCCATCTGCTAATGGGAGAAAAAGAGTCCTGACGAGAAGACCAGAGAGCAGAACAGGCAAGAAATTCTGCTGCCCTTTCTCCTTCCCTCCTGCTGTCACAGGAATTACCTGCAGTGACACAGTTATTCCATCATGTTGCATGTTTTCTCTAATGATAGAATTTTTCCTACTGGTGGAAGCCCTCCCATCAGAGTGCCTTGTGTAACAAGCTCAAATCCTTTTGTTCTGTGGCTTTCATGGCTCAGCAGTACCTACTATATGATAGCAAACTTCCCCATCAATCTAATCAATGTAATTGCAGTAAGCTATCCCTGTTTTGTCTAAACTTTGAGTCTACCTTAAAAAACCCCAATGGCAAATCATTACCTATTCTTTCGTAAACGCATACAGGCGATGATTTGGCCTGATAAAGCTCTGCAGCTGAACTGGCGGTTTAGGTATGGATATCAAATCTAAATGCACTTACAGAGAATGCAATTTGGAGAACCAGAAAAGTGAACCATCTCTTGCTGAAATTCCAGACATCTTGATGTTAATTCATTGAAATAATATAGTGGTGAGTACAGGGGATAAAGATTTATGGGCATCTCCATAAAAACAATGTTCTGAAAAAGTCCACTATGGCATTACTCACTTCATGGGAGAAGATGGTCTCAGTCCTCTCAAAAAATACTTAAGAACCCTATTAAATATATATATATATTATATATATATATAAATTTTTAAAATACATTAATGTATTTAAATGTAAACATAAATGTTTTAAATACATTAAAATTGAAGCTAAGGAGAGAATTAGTGTGACATAATGATGATTTAATTTAATATCACGTCTATTTCTGGATTTGCATGTTTGAAGTGTATTCGTACTATAATGAGCTTGCAATCAAAATCCTGTTACAGATCATTTTTCTTTCTTTAGAAAGAGTTTGGTTTCAGAGTTTCTTTCTCAAAATGAAGAATAGAGCAGAAATTGAAGATATTAAGTACAATAAAGCCAAGCAGCATTTCAGTCCTCTTCGGTAAATGAGATTTACAAAGTAAACAAGAAAGGAATCTAATCATTTTAGTTGTAATTTAAGTGAGTAAACTTGAGCATGCCACAGTCTGTATTAAAAGCAGGTTCTTTTCACTTTGAAAACAAACAGCAATGCACTGTGATTTATTGATCTCGGTGTTAAAGCTGATAAAATGCCAGTTGTTAGACATAGATGTTTTAGGTACGTACCACGTATCTTTTCATTTTTAACTACTTAAGAAAAACATCTTTATTGCCATCCATTGATTTACTGTCATCCTTCATCTGAGGGTAAAAATACCTCCTGAAATTGCCACCGTTAGTGTGCATACAAGAGCTGGTTTACACCTTGGGATAGCTCCTTTATCCTGCTAATCTAAGGACTGATCCAAACACAGACCCATCCTTCCTGGTTGATGCTGTCAGCACGTAGACTCTCGCTTTCTTTCCCTGGCACTTAGCATTCTCCAGGAGTGCAGCCTGCTGACCTTGAAGAAATTGTCAAGAAGGGTGTTAAAACTCTCGTCATTGGCCGTGGCATGAGCGAGGCTCTGCAGGTAGGTTTTTTGTTCCCCAATAAACTAGAGCTGTTTGTTTGCCTTTCTCTTCTGGAGGATGCGTTAAAAAATCCATGATGCTTTACTAAAAGCAAAGAAGTTGGGGTTGCTGAATTAACCAGACTGAATTGCTACCAGGAGTCAATTCTCTTCCTGAAAGCAGCAGCATTTGAGCTCCTCAGTGTTGGTGTCAGTGTCAAACAGAAAATAGGTTTACATTCTGCTACAGAAGCAATTTAAACAAGGAGCTCTATTTTTTAACAATGTAATTAGTCCCTGCTCTTAGAAGAGGTTGTGAACTAGCTCTAGCCTGCTGTAAATACTCTGATAATTAAGGCCTTTTTGTCACTAATGTTGGCAGTGTCCTTGCAGCAGGTAAGCCAGTTACAGAGGGCTGAGCTTCCCTTCCTGAGAAGCAATCCTTCAGGTTTTTGTGAGCTGAACGACACCTAATTTCTATTATCTTTAGCTCAAATTCTATTCCCTTCTGTAAGAATAAGCTGCACTTTAAACTGCATTCAGGGAAAGTGGGAAGTTTGCATATACTAGCTTTATTGAAAAGAAAAAATGGTATCAATCTTAAAAATACATTATCAGTTTGTCTACTACCAGTAACTTAAGTGAACCTATGAACAGATGGCATCAGTACTAAGAAATGCCAGAGGCCTCATGCTGCAGATTGGAGAATTACCTAATGATTGCTTTCCCCTTTTCTCTTCTGAGGTTCCTCCATCTACTGTGGATTATCTGAAGAAAAACGGGATTGATGTGTTGGTGTTGCAGACGGAGAAGGCAGTGGAGGAGTACAATGCCCTGGCTGCTCAGGGTGTCAAAGTTGGGGGAGTCTTCCACTCAACGTGCTGAAGCACAGCCGCCCTGCAGCCTGCCCTGACCTCAGCCAAGCACTGGGCATGCCTTGGCTGCATCAAATTACACTCAGCACAGTGGGGAGGTGCGTGCCAATGCATTAATGTGCACTGCAAAGCTAAAATGCAAGGGCAGTTTATGAGCTCAGGGTTTAAACAAGAGTGCTGTTAATGAAATCTTTTAACTGCAGAACAATTTGCATACGTTCTTGGGATTGACCTAATCTTCCTCTGTAGACTGTGTGCATTCTGGTTACTTTTTGGCTAAATTAACGAACTCTGGTTAATTTTTGGCTAAATTAAGACACAAAGTTGTGAATGCTTTGATTGGGAAATGGTGCAGAATTACAATATCAGTTACTGCAGCATAGCCAGAAAATATCTGATGATGACAGTCAAGTGGTAGGTATGAAGTGGTGGCAAAGGATCACTTTATAAATGAGTTCAATAAAGAAACAAAACACAAGGCAGCCCCAGAGCAACAGCTCTGCCTCCTGCTGGTGAACTCACTCAGTGTATTACTTGACACTTTCCTTTACACAGGACATAAAAAAAAAAAGCTGTTTACAGGGAATGAACAGAACCTGTGCCTCAAAGATTTTTATCATTATTGAAATGTGCTGAACTGTGGAATATGTATCTATGCAAAACTCCCTACCTGCTTAAAATGATCAGGAAGATCTGTCGCAGAATTGCTTGTAGGAAATCAGTCTAAATTGCTGCTAGCAAGTTGGGGACAGAGGTAGAATTCTTACCCAGCAATAGCTGCTGATTTAAACATTATGACAAGTGTGTTGTTGATACTCTGAAAAAATTAATTAAAAGTTCTTTTAGTTGCTGTTCTCCTTTTGTTTCGTCTACTTTTATTAATATTACCAGTTACTTATTGTAGGTTCCTTTCTTTTCCCCCAGACTCACTAAACTCTTCATTCACACAGATGAAGTCTGTGCCTATTAGCAAAAGAACAGAGATGATGCTGAGAAAAGTCCTGAGGCACTTGGAGCTATCCAGGGGGCAGCAGAGAAGCTCGGCTGGGCGTGAGAAGTAGATTACTTTCCCAAGCCTCAAGAATAACCCTTTACAAAATACTCCACTCTCTTACTATTTGTTCTAGTAATCATTTTATCAATAAAACACAGTGTGACATAAAGGCAGAGGAAAGTTGAGTGCTCCCAAGTTTTATCTTGCCATCTCCTAATTGCAGCAATTCTTTCTAATAGTGTAGCTGTATTTGAGGCACAACCCTGAGCTAAACCAGCAGGAACTGCCTTTTCAGCTGCATTTGTGCTCCCTCTTTGTAAACACAAAAACATGACATTTTTCTGAATAACTGAGGCCCAGAATTCTGCAGCCTCAAGAGAATCCTAGAAAGCACCTTTGCCACTGCACTGTGTGCAGACTTGCGTTCATTAGTGTTATCTGGTAGTGGAAAGCAGCTGCTTCTTGATCACAGTTCGATATTTGTGTTATTTCATCACCTTTTGGGCCTTGAACAAGAAGAGGCTTTCATTAAGGGGATAATTCCTATTTCTTAAGCAGTGTTAGGCTGCTTGGAGGAGTAAATACCTTATCTTTTCTCTACAGGTTATGTTTGTTGTTTTCTACTTTCATATGGTACTGAAATAGTTTTTTGGATGAAGCCTCCTTCAAAAGCACTGCTTGGCCCAGTCCCTGCACTGAGAAAAGCACCAGTCTCCTATACTGCTGCTATACACTGTGTCCTCCCAGAGAGCAGGAGCACAGCCTGCTCTGCACTGCCAGGTGACTCTTAGAGGTGTGCCCTGCCCAGCTTTGTGCTGCAGTCTCTTATCTGTTCCCTCCATTTGGTAACCAGTAGGAGACAGAAGATTCCAATTCTAAAATGGGGTGCTGCAGCCTGCAGAGGAAGGTAACTGCCAGGTCTTGGTTTCCCTATTTCAGAGTAAATTGTGATGTCTCACTCCCATCCGTACAAAATTTCAAGGAGATAACCCACTGCAGGTCTTCTCCATCTTTACCTTCTGTCACTGCTGCCTGAATCAGCTTTGTCTGCTGCCACAGAAGTCACACAGCTTGGGCTGCTCCACTTACCCAAAGCCCTCTTTCCTCCTCGGTGCACAGTGTAAACAGCTGGGACTGATTCATCAAAATTCAACCTGAGCTCAAAATGCTCTATTAAGTCTCTGCTTACAGCTATAGAGCCATCAATAATTTGTTAGAACTACAATCTCATAGCCCAAATCTTCATAGGGCAGGGCTTCTCCATTTCTTCTATGCTTCCCCCAGGAAAGCGATCTCCCACCCCAGCACCCTCATTACACAGAGCAGGGCTGGGCTGGCAGCCAGTGAGCTTCCACCCAGCTGTTCTACTGCTGAGCCTCCATCCGCAGCCCTTATCTGTGCAGAGCAGCATGCCTGAACTGGCAGCAGGGAGACACAGGCTGTAAAAAGCCTCCAACAAACCAAACACATCACAAGCAGCATTTTTAAGGGATGTCAGGCAGCATTTACGAGCCTTCAGAGTTGCGTGTGTGGCCTCAAGTAATACTGCATGAGTGAACTGCAGGCTAACCCCAGCCTGCAACCCAGCCTAGGAGCTGCTGCAAGGACTAAAGAAACACGAGTGACATCAGATAAAAATGGTGATTGTATCTCTGATTTTTTCAAAATATTTGAGAACTCAGCCAAGGAGGAGACCAGAGGAAACCCATCTCCCTGCTCTGGAACCCAAGAGGCCACGTGGCCGCATTTAAATGCATATCCCATTCTTCCTTCTTTGGGGGTTGGGGGGAAGGGAGAAGTGTCTTTTTTTGCACTCTTTGCAGTGTGCAGTTTTAAAAGCACATAACTAAGATACATGAAAGTATGGTTGTATGAAAGCCACGCTGCGTCTGAGTTAGTACCTCAACCATCAACTCTGTTCTTAATACATTTATGCATTAAGCATTCTTGATAACTGCATTATTTACTTTCCAAGTTCTAAGGAATTGACCTCATTAATTCCAGTGGACTTAAGTGGCCTGGTTACAAAGCTTCCATTAAAGGCATACAAAGCTAGGCCAAGCTAAATTAAGGTAAAGGTAAGCATAGCAACATGTTTATAAACCACTACCCCACACCCTTACATCAGTGTTCAGCAGAAAAGCCTGAACAGAAAACATCACTAAGGTTGGAGACGACCTCTCAGATGAAGTCCAACCATCAGCACCTCACTGCTGTGCCCTTGACCACATCCCTCAGTGCCACCTGCACCTCTCAGACCTGGGGGAAGGAAGGAGGAGAAAGTTAGCACTGAGATAGAAGCTCTAACAAAACCTTTTATAGATGGGATGTATATGAGTGTGCTTACCAATGCAGCAGGGAAAAAATCAAAGGTAAATAGATTTTGGGAAGATCACAATAAAGAAAAACACATATGGTACTGAATGTTCCAGTCATCACAGAGCGTTATTGGACACATTTCAGTTCAGCCAAAATGATGAATTAGTCATCTGCTTGAATAGGGGTAAGCTACAATGAAGAGGAGAACCTTCAATTTCTTCCACACTTTGAGGTAGGAGTCAGTGGAAGCTCCAGGACAGTACCCAGAAGAGAAGCCAGCTATGGGATACTCTCATTACAAGACAAGACTGGAAATATGTAGCAGTACAGTTTCTAATAACATGCATCAATCCCTGCCCACAGAGAAATGAACTGAGGATGCTGAAGTCCATTGGTAACAACTGAGCTACTACTACACACGCAGCTTTTCAAGCCAGTGCCCTAAAGGTGAAACAGTTTGTAAGAGGGTTTCTTCGTTTTTACTGCTATTTGATTTTAGAATACCTAAAGCAGCCGAATGTTTGGGTCTGAAGCCTCATAGCCATAAAACTAACAGTCCTAAAGAAAAAAAAAACAGTCACAAGTATCACAAAAGCCTCACAGTAATCTTTTATTAGACAATGCAGGCTGGCATGTTTACTCTTGTAATAAACAGATTAGGATCAGTTTTCCAATTTCATTGCAGGAAAGCACATAATGAGTTTTGCATAACTATTTATACTAATCTCTGTGCGACTGAAAACTAATTCTTTGCTGCTTTGTTTAGCCACTAACCCTCTTTCCCCCACAACCTCTTTCTTTCCGCCAGGCCTGCCAGAAGCGTTGTGTGTCCTGCTCACTAAGTTCTGCTACTTGCACCAACTCCCAGCATTAACAACCCGTGCCCTCCCCCAGCTGTCCCAACTCCAGCACAGCTGGACAGGGCACATCTCAGGATGTAGCCTGCAGCGATTGGCAGTTCCACTGGGAGATTCATTTCCTATACCAGGACAACAGCACTTCAGAATTATTTTTGCTTTTGCTAAAAAAAAAAATTGATACCAATGCACAAGTTTCTGAGAATTACAAAAGCGTGGATTTATGTGCCTAAACATTTACGTAGTAAATAGCTTCAGCAGAAAACCCAGAGGCTGGGAAGAGACTTTGGCCTAATGCAGTTATTGCTGGAATGTTGACTGAGAATTGTCTTTGTTTGTTGATTCAACATTGAAAAAAGTGTTTTCTTGAAGCTGTCCTGAATAACTCCTGTATTGGTCTACCTGCTGTGTATCAGAGGAGCCCAATTGTTCTTCATCAGCTTTACTTTTATGGTTAACATCTGGTTTCAGTACCTTGGAACACAGAATATTGTTTTCAATTTTATCCAACAATCCCATAAAGGTATTTTTTGTAGCGACAGACTTCACCGCCTGGCAGGTTTGGGCATTATGTACACTTTGACAGGTTTGCTGAAGGGGATGGTCCCCTCAATGCCATTTTCTGGCTGTGGCAGAGCCTCCGGGCTCTCATTCCAGGTGGATTTGGCAATCTTGGCTGCTGCCTTGCTCCTGTTGGAATTGTAGGCCAGCAGCAGCCGCACTTCGATCTGACACGGCTCTGAAGGGAAAGAACAGAACAAACCATACATGGAATCACAGAGGTTGAAAAAGACTGCTAAGATCAAGTCCAACCGTCAGCCCATCACTGCCATGCCCACTGACCATGTCCCCAAGTGCTGCCATCATTAATAAGCAAAACTGAATGTTGGATCATACAGACGGACCAGATAGAACACAGTAAGTAACCTTTTCCCATAGCTCAGCTAACAATTCCCTAAAACTCATCATTCTGCCACAGCATCAGCTCTAAACTGTAGCTTTCAGTCAACTCTTCTGCTTCTGCTATGCAACAGTTAATCTATATTTTTGTGTTTGGATGCCCTCCACTGTAAGCACATACTGTCCTTTATGGTCTTAATGAATTTCTTTTTCATGAATTGAGGTGATTTGCCCACTTTGTCAATTTACTCTGTCCTCTCAACCCCTCCCAGCTTGATGTTCTCACCACCTGTGAAATGCCTAAGCACCAGTGTCAAAGTTCTTAACTCAAATAAGTGCTAAGGGAGAGACCAGAACAGAATCCCAGAGGTCCCCATTTGAAATGTCCTTCCAGCACACACTGCAAAAGCAGAAATAAGGACATGGTTCAGCTCCTGCTACAGAATCAACTTTTAAATCCTGATACTCCTGACAGTTCCATTTTTCTTCTCCAGAACTAAAAGATAAGCAGGATGAACAAATACAGAGTAGAGGTGCTACGTAAAATGGAGTAACTGAAAAGGAACATCGCACTGAAAAAAAACCTACTAATTAAAAATACAGATCACCAAATCCTATTAAACAGAAAAAAGTGCTCAAAAAATATTTACCTCATACTTGAATTATGTGAAGGGTTGAAAAGAAAATGGGAGAAAGGGAGCTACAAAAAAATATGTTTGCTTTTGTTGTCTGAAGCCCATAAACCAATTACTGCAGCGTTTTCATTGAGAAGTGTGAATGCCATCTATGACTGAACGTGGATGTGGGAGTCACCAGAGATTCAGGGTGTTTTTTTAGGACATTCAAAGGGTGAAAGTTTAATTAACAGTGAGATTACACTGTTGAGTACACATAGTTCCAAAGGTTCTCTGCTGTGCTCAAATACCTGTCAGATCCAAAACAATGAACGACAACGAATCAGTTCGCTATGACTCCTTGCCTTTAAACCTTGCTCTGCACTGCTATGGGTAACATGCTCCATTTAAAAGCCCCCAATGCCAGAAGACTGCATGTGCAGCCCGTGGTGCACAGCAAGGGCCTTCTCTAGGACAGCAGCCCCTCTGTCACCTGCAGGACCCTAGACCCTGTCAAACAAGATGTCCCCGCAGATGCAGGTGCCCCTGCTCATTGCAGGGCAGTTGGACTAGATGACCTTTAAAGGTCCCTTCCAACTCAAAGATCCTCTGATAAGATGTAACTGATCAGAGGATGTAAGAACAGAAATCTGAGCGATGCTTAGGGTAGATCAACACCCCCTTGAATACTCCATGATCCTCAGAGGTCCCAAGACTGAGGGCACACAAGAGATGGGAATCATACACCCCCATCTTTCCAATGTGTAGCAACACAATCCCATGAACCTGTATTGATAACATTACCTGTCCAGGCTGTGTGTGAGAGGTAGACCTGAGTTATCAGTCTGTGCCTTCCAGGACCAGGGTTTCTGAAGTCAGCTGGCTTAGGATGGATTAACTGCGCTTGCCCATCTGGATACAATACCTATCAAAAAATAAATAACAAAAATAGATGTATGACAACTGATCTGGGCTTTTGTACAATGTACAGAATTTTTGGGCTTTCTGTTCAAGCTCTGAAGGCAGGAAGCTGCGCTTTAGCTCAGAGCCAGGAGCCCAGCTGATCTAGATTTAAAGAACACACAGTTCTGTGTTGGCCATTTAAACCCATGGCATGCAGGAGAAGGTATCACCTTCTTCCTCTACGCTGTCAAGTTTTTAAGTTTCTCTGCTGATCAGTGCATCCGTATATTTACTTGAATCATACCATACCCTCCTTAGCTGCAGCTTAGTTGATGGTGATGATTCAACAGTGGGAAGAAAACTGAGTGTTGAATCTGGAGAATCAAAGGCATGCCAACTTCTGTGGTGTTCAGAACACCTCCTTTTGCTCCTCTTCCCAATATATAAGCTGCTGGAAGTTCACCCCTATGTTTGTCCTTCAGTCCATAATGTGCTGGGCACACATGCGAAAGCAATGTAGCACACATGGAGCACAGAATGCTTTCAAAGGGCTCAAACTCCCAGGAGCAACAGAAGCAAGCCCAGGGCACAACACACAATGCAGTTTTGCATGTGAGGTTACAGCACAGAAATCCAAGAGTGTTAAGGTGTACACAACTGTTAGCAATCAGGAAGTACTGACATCCTCATGTCCTCATGAAAGCTCCCCCCCAAAACAAAATCCTGTTTGCCATTTTATCAAACAGCTGCTTACCTGAACTTTAACAGTTCCTTGGGGATCCTGCACGTGTTCCAGAGTTGCATCCACATCCAATGCCACCACTAACCCTGATGTAAACCTCAGAGGGTTATCTGACTCACCAGTTGGCTCAATGATGTTTGCACTGGCTCTGTGGAGCTGGAAGAGGCACAGTTGTTGGTGAAAATAAAGGAGAGGAACAAGAAAAAGGAAAAAAGAATCACTGTTGTTCTTAACAGAGGAACTATGCATAAACTTTACATCATTTTACATGCTGCCAAGAATTAATATCTTGAGTTTTAGCCACAATTCCAGAGATGATAGGTAAGGAGAAGCAATCGTGTGAAGAACCAACATTTGCAACTGAGCAGAAAGGTGGAGCATAAAAGCTTTGTGGTCTATCAGGAACTACATGGCAGCCAAAGACAGTCTGTAAGGCTATTGCATTCTAAACTGACCTGCTCTGGAAGAGGAAGGTGGAGGAAGGTACTTTGTCGCAGCGTTGTCTGAAGAATCTTGACCACTTCTGAAGGCTTGGATGTCACCAGTCTGGGCATTAAGTCCAGCAGTTTATCTACAAAACTGCCCTGCATTTGTGGGAGTTCAGAGATGAAACATCTGTATTTAAAAAAAAAATAATAAAAAATGAAGTACGTACTTCAACATTTTCAGTGGTCTCATCTTTAGACAAGCTAATCTTTAGTTAGTTACAATGACAAAATTAGATACGCAGATTTCACTTCTGATGCACATCTCATATTAAAATAATTTTGGCTACTTATTTTCAAGTCGACAACACCAAGGGCTTCAGAGGACACATCTCTTAGGTCCTGCCTCAATACAGAGCCCAGCAGGGAAGATTTGCACAGAACAAGCTAGGAATGTTGAGGTAAATGAAAACCTATAAAAACACACCCATGGGAGCTAACTGCTGTAAGGATTTATCTATATGAGATTGCATGTGCAGCTGTAACACTGTTTTGATTGCAAGAGTGCTAATTGAATGAAGTGACAGGTCACAGGCAATCCCAGCACTCAGCATTCAATCTCTACGTCTGAAGAAATAAACACAGGCGAAAATGCCTCTCCTATTACTGCTGCCTTGTGAACCTGTGAGATTGGTACATCTCAGGAAAGACACGCGTGTGCCTCATTCTTTATGCTGTGCACTTTCATCCTGCTAACCCAACAGCTGACTCATTCAAGAATGCAAGGTAACAACGTACCACTATGTGAATTGTCTGACCTCCCCGGAGAATGGTTTTGCTGTACCAATATTTGTAAGAGAGTATTACATCTGTACCGTGAAATTTTAACAGTAAACTAGAATCAGATTAAAAAAGCTAGCTCTGGAGGTGAAGAACAGAAAATAGAATTCATTTTATATCATGGGACAAGAGCCTTTCAGAAGATCATCCAGTATTTCTTGTTCTTTATATAGAAGCAAAAAATCGGTCTTCTACTGTACATCCCCCACATGCAGAAAATACTGTTAGACCGACTCCCTGATGGCTTATTTGTTATTGTTAGCAACATTCCTGCCACATTCAGCAGGATAGTTTTGTAAGCCTAGTAAATGCTTGGTGCAATCCGGTGAGAAAAGCGACGTGCACCATTCCTGCAGGTGAACAGCCTCTTGGGCAATGGGCTCTTCCCTGCTCATTAGGACCAGCATTGTGCTGTATTTTCGTCTCCAGCTGAGTCTAGAAAAGCCTGGGGAGGAATAGTGGACTTGTTCCCCACCCAAAAAAAAAAACAAAAAAAAGGAGTCTCTGGTCCTAAAGCCCTGCAAGTGAGGTTCTCCAAGATCCAATTAATGCTCTACACAAGTTCAAACTCTCTAAACAGAAGCTTTGGCAAAGGCAGAGGAAAATCACGTGCATCTTTCTATGTTCCAAGAGTGTGTAAGCAGCACTGTGCGCCCTTGTGCTTCTATGATTGCCACTACACAGGCAGCAAATTTCTACTGCTCTGTCATGCGGTGCAGCCAACATCTGTCATGCTGAGGCTGCACAACCTACACAGGGGGATTTTGTGTGTACAGGCATTTCTAGGTGACCTTACAGCTAAGCAACAAGCTCTGCCAACGTTTAGATTCCTGTTTATGGAATTCATCACTGCCTGTAGGGGCTGCATTCCTAAGATAAAGCAATGAGTTTTGCCAATCCTGAGGTCTACAAGAGGGAAAGAAAGGAAGGAACTGAGCAGTTCTGTTATCTGGCTACCAGTGGCATATTCAATACCAGGTTACATGTGGAAGAAATATCATCAGCTTCAATACAAAATACAAAAAAGCACGAAGAGAAGAAGCAATGCTGTTTCTCACCTCTGAAAGGAATCGACTTCCTGAAGGAATTTCTCACACATCCCAAAAAGGGGTTCCACTCTGTAACGAGATAACACTGCTTGATTCAAAAATAAAATAAGAGAACTGGCTCTACAGCCGTAAGCATTTAGAAGTTTTGAAATTCAGTTCAAGCTCCTAGAAACTGTAAGACCTTAAAGACAATCTGAGACCACAAATGGATTTCCCACAGGAGAAAACAAAAATGAATTGTCATCTTCTCCACACCCATAACCCCCTCCACAATACACCCTCCACATTTGCATTCACAGGCATTAAGTTCCCAGAGCCACTGTTGCAAAACAAACTTTCCACCTTTAAAACATAACAGGCAAATCTTATGGAACTCTATGAAAACACAGCAAATCGATGGCAACAAACATATTGATGCTCTCCTGCGTGCACTGAAGAAAGAACTCAACTTCATTCTTCAAATGGTTATCAGCATTCCATGGTGTTTTAAGTGTTTAATTCAGCCTCGCTGCTGCTTAAAACAAAGCTCAAGGATACAAAGCTTGCAGGTAACCCTTGGCACCATCCTTACCCTCTGGTGGTGCGTGCAGTCACTATGAGCTGTAAAGCTTTTGCTTGCAGTCTCATGTGGTGAATGATGACCACTTGTCTACTTTCCACACCGCTGTACATGAACTCCATTTTGTAAGTTTCTTCCAAGATCTGTCATACAAACAACACAAACAAACACAGTAACAAACCATCAGGCTCTGTTAATTGTTGCCCAAGCACAGCTGCAAGATTCTGCACTTTTTCCTCGTAGTGAGGAGCCCATTAATCCACCAGTACCATTCTTGTGATGAACCTTTTCATAGCATGAGGCGGTACTTGATACTAAAAGATATCAAAGAACCAATTTGTGACTCTTTGCCTGAAATCCATCACTCCCTCATCACTCCATCACCTTGTGATGTTGCATTTTACATTCCTGGGCTGGAGCGCTCACCAGCTCCTACTGGTTGCTCTGGAATACAAACCAAGCAGCACAGCAGAGCAGCCCCGGTGGCTCTGCTCAGGTTCACTTTCAGAGCTAGGTTAGACAGAAACAACTTTACATTCAACACCACTTCACATGCTGCAGCTAGAAATGGGAACCATCACAAGATAACCATCCTCCTGCGTTATTTTCGACACGGTTAAAAGCTCATAGCACTGTAGTTTTACTTATTATAGTACTGCATCTGCTGAATAGATGGGCTTAAGTAGACAAGAAAAATGCTGAAAAGAACACCACTGCATTCAGTGTAATCACATAGAAGCAAGGACTTAATTAATAAAGATCCCCTCACCTTGCTCTGATGGAAAGTGATCTGCATTCACAATCAAAACAGATAAACCTTCCCAGGGGGCTCACATACTACTAAGAAGGGCACCCAAGAAAGACAGTTCAATTAGAGAAGATTTAAGAAGCTGATAGGCTTTTGTATCTAGTCATCTCCAGGGACAATTGTCAACAGCAGAGAAGGGTTTGATGCACAGCAGTAGCTGCATCTTAATACATTTTAATTAACTGGAGGATCAAAATGTCAGCATGGCGTCCTAGCAGATCCACAAACTTGCTTTTACCCTAAATCCAGATTATTTAAAGCTTGCTTTCTCATTTCTTTAGTTAAAAAAATAGTTCAGCTTTGTTTTTTTCAGGATCAGTCAATCAAATACTACACAGTAAGAATAACCTGGATTGCGTGGAACTTCTGGACCTCATCTACCTCCTCAAGGCAGGTCTAATCAGCCCAGTTACCCAGAGCCATGTGCTCCCCACTAACAGTCTGGGAAATCCATTTTAGTGCTTAATGACAGTCACTGCAATTTTTGCTACCTTACATCTACTCAGAATTTCTCATATTCCAACTTGCATCCATTGTTTCTTGTCCCACAGCAGCACATCTCAGAAGAGTCTTTCTTCGTGTGCGCTGTATCCTCAGATAAGGTAGTGGTATAGAGCAGTAAATCAGCCTTGAACCTTCCCCAGGCTGAATGAGCCCAGATCCTTCAACTTCTCCTTGCAGGAAAAGCGCTCCACTCCTAAGCCACCTTGAGGCCCCCTGCTCAACTCACTGCAGTTTGGTAGTACCTTCCTTGGATGGAGACGAGCACAACACCCCTCCAGATGTGATCTCCTCACAACCAAGTAGAAGGGACAGATCACCTTCCCAGATCTGCTGGATAAGGCATGCTCTGACAGCCCAGGGTGCAGTTGGCCTTCCTTACTGCTCACGTTTGACTCGTTGCACACCAGGACTCCCATTCTGCTGTCATGAGGCTCATGTCATCCCATTTCTCCAGTCTGCTCCAGATCCCTTTGAACAGCAGCCTTACCCTCCAAGCATTTAGACCAGCTCCTCAACTAAGTTTTATCCACAGGGTTGTGGAGGGTACTCTGGACTTTGTGCCAATATTTGCAATGCTTTAAGCCAGGCAGTCTGGCCAATTTTCCATCCAGATTATCATCTATTTATTGATGTGGAATCTTGCCATTTTGGTAATAAGTAATGGAAGACTGTGTTAAAGGGTTTGAGGAAGTCAGGCTTTGTGACATCCAATATCTAAGGTCGACAGCATCAGTGCCCTCACTGTAGAAAGCTGTAAGGTTGGTCAGGCATAATTCACCCTTGAAAATGCATTTTGGCTGATCCTAATCACCTTCCTGATCTTCATTTGCTCACAAATAGCTTCTAAGAGGACTCACTCCGTGGAGTTCCCTAGAGGCCAGCAGTCCAATGTTCTCCAATCTTCTTTCTTATTATTCTGAAAGATATGTGGGATGTTTGCTTCTTCCCTGCGGTCCTAAATCTCCCTCCATCGCTACTTCATTTGATCTTTTGAAACTGAAAGAAATTACTTCACTTCGGGGAACTAAGATTTACTTGGACAGGCTACAGCATAAGGTCAGAAACACATCAGTACTGCAAGGCCACGGAGGCTGGAATCCAAGGACTTGCCTTCAGGTGCTTCAGCCTCACCTGTTTTGCTGCAGCAGATGCTAATGCATTCTGTTTCAGGTACAAAGGAGCTGCCACATTCCACAGCTTCTCCTGCAAGGCCTACAGAAGAAAACCATTAAAAAAAAAAAAAAAAAGGGATGATAAATAACCATTTCAGTCTGAGCACTGTAACACTGTGTGAGATAAACAGACATGCCCTGTCTCTGTTAAATGCCAACAAGCTGTCTGAGAGAGCAGGCCAAAGGTTTCTTCTTGCTTCTAAACCCAGTATGGGAAAGCACGGCTTCCAAACTACACACTTCAATATAAACAGCCAAATAAAAAAAATAAAAATTCCTATACAGAGTTGGGAATAACATTTACAAAATTATGAATGAGAGACTGGATAAGCTGCAAATTCTTAATATTTAAGGGTAACTGTATGCAGTCACTGATCAGAGAAATTATAACCCATTATCACCTTCTTGAGACTAAGAGCAGGGCATCCTCAGATTGCAGCCCTGGAATTGGAATATTGGAAACAATATCTGTCCTCAGAAACACACCCACACAGTCAGTACTCCTCAGCCTTCCTGTTGACAGCTTCCACTCCCTGCTTCCCCAGAAAGATCCTGAAGTTATTGAGTGCAACACAGCTGCTGGTATTTGTACAAAAGAAACCCTATTTGCTCTTTGGTTTATGTTAAAAAAGGATTTAGAAAGCTTGACTGGAAAGAAATCTACTGAGAAGAGTGTTCTGGCATTGGTGTTCTCTGTCATACTGAAATTTCTAACTCTGTGGTATTAAGAGTCACTTCTAATTTCAGCCACATTACTTGCTCTACGTCACTGATGTATTTATTGACTGCTCTGCAGCTCAAGCAAAGAATGTTTGGTGCAGTGTTTATCCACTTCTCCCAAACAGAACACTCATCTTAGCCAGAAATACAAACATTCACTTTCTCTTAGCTAAGGCAAAATGGCTCAGTCCAGTCAAGCCCTGGAGAAAGGCAACAAAGCCACTACCAAACACCAGCCCTCTGCATGGACTGCACATTCTGTGTTGACAAAAGCTCTGGATTTCATAGAATCATAGACCAGCATGGGTTGAAAGGGACCTTAAGGCCATCCAGTTCAAGCTCCTGTGACAGTCACTGACACCTCCTGCTGCATCAAGATACTCAAAGCCTCTAACACCTCTCTAAAATACCTTCTTAGGGTTATAAATGTATTCTGAGGATTTGAGGGCTGCTGTAACACATTCCAACTGACAGTTACACATTTAGCTAAGAAACTCAAATCACTTTTGGTTTTACACAACAGAGCTTTTACCTTATTCCTCCTGGAAACTCATTTGTGAGGTCCTGCTTTACCTACCTGCAGGTTACATTCAAACACCTTAAGAGTATTAGGGAACATAAACACATTGCCAGCTAATAGCTAAAGAAGGAAAACAAAACAAAAATTGAATTTGTGCTTCAGCAAGGAGCTGACTTTGAAGAGGGCTGCTGCCATGGTGTCAAATAACCATTTCACCTGCTTATACAAAACAGGTCGCTTCAACACTGTAAAGCATAGCTGATATTTCCCTTGCTCAAGTCTAAAGAATCTCTCTGGCACCAGCACCAAAAGTGCTGTCTACAAAGCACACTCTGCAGAAACTCCACTTTCAGAGGCAGTTTTACCAAAAGCATTTCGGTGGTAACCAGCAGACAGAAAAGCACTCTCAACATGAAAGGTTGCAGAGCAGTTTTCCCACACTGTGACTCTGTCAGAAAATAAGTTCTGCACTGGCACAGAAATGCAATGGTGTATTCATTTACAAAGTTACTTCATCAATTCTTTGCCCCAGAAGTGAAGCAGGTGTCCCAAAAATCCACCAAATCTGCACTTTCACCAGGGATCAGCTCTCAGCACTACCACCAGAATGTGTGCAGCTGACTGGAGACGTTCTGAAGCACAGCACACGACAGCCAGCCGAATCAGACCTTGATGAGGAGCAACTGACACTGAAGGTACGTCGCAGTGAAATCCGCCATCCCTGCCAGCTCTGACTGCAGCTCTCCAAGCCTCTGAAGATCACTGAAATAAACAACAGAGGAAAAAAAAAAAAGTGTTGAGACAGCAAGTAGGTTAATCTAAATGCGCTCAGAATGCAGCAACAGCAATGCTGAGGCCAGCCATTCCCGCATCTTGTTTTTCCTAATCCTTGGTAGGAGCACCAGAAAAAGTAGGAAAGCATGCACTACAAAACAGCTTGCACCCTGGGACTTGGCAGCTCCTTTTTTCCTAGAGGCTGACACAAGCACAGCAGTGGAAG
Organism: Perdix hodgsoniae; assembly: GCA_035772895.1. Classification (NCBI taxonomy): domain Eukaryota; kingdom Metazoa; phylum Chordata; class Aves; order Galliformes; family Phasianidae; genus Perdix; species Perdix hodgsoniae. Next base: position 35,566 of record JAPSGF010000099.1, on the reverse strand, counting down.
CAGTAAGTCTGTCAACCCACACTGCTCTGCAGCCCTGTGGGAACCAAAAAGCACAGCAGCTCTAGACTTAACTTAAAAAAAAAAACCTCCAGATTTCCACAGCAGCTAATGACCCATCTGTGTTCTGCTGCAAGGAAATCCAACTACTCATATGGGGTAAGAAAGGTTGTTTGGAACATGGTGGGCTCACGCAATCAAGCATGTTTGAGATATAGCCTTCCAGGACCTAAAGGGAGCCTATAAACAGGAGGGAAGCCAACTCTTTGAAAGGGTAGAGAACTGCAGGACAAGGGGAAATGGTTTGAAGTTGAGGGAGGGAAGATTTAGGTTGGTTATCAGGGGGGAGTTCTTTACTATGAGAGTGGTGAGGTGCTGGAACAGGCTGCACAGAGAGGTTGTGGATGCCCCATCCACCCCTGGAGGTGTTCAGGGCCAGGTCGGATGGGGCCCTGGGCGGCCTGGGCTAGGATTAAATGTGGAGGTTGGTGGCCTTGCATGTGTCAGGGGGGTTTGAGCTTCGTGATCCTTGAGGTCCCTTCCAACTCAGGCCATTCTGTGATAGCTGCCACTGTAAGACAAGCTTAAACCTGAGGAATAGATACTTGCTTAGTGGGCTGTGTGGACAGGCTCTTCGGTGCTTAATTCCCACACCTCACAACACACTAACAGGGAAGAACAACAATTTACACCAGCTCTGAAGCACCACTCTCCCGTGCAGTACATAGCTATGCGCATGGCCATCTCAGACAGGACTGCTGTGAAGAAACAAAGGCACTCATAGCCTCTCAGGTGCCCAGAGTTTCACTACGCCTATCAGATTCTGCAAGGAGAGAACCTGTTAGAAGTGTTTTGTGCACTGGATGCTCTGAGATGATGTCCTGGGCTGTGCACCGTAGCTCTAAAGCAGCTGAGGATAAAGCATGTTGTTTCCATGGTCAGTATTTCTACTGCAGGTGGGTGTGAAAGCAGTTTACAGCTACACATATAAAAAAGGTGGCAACGTAGGGAAAAAGGAAAAAGCCTTTTCAGAATTCTGTGTTCCAAATAAGGGATTTGAGCCTGTTTTTCTGCCTTTCAAAAATAACTCTGTCATTCTCTCTGCAGTGATCCTTTTCAAGTGTTTTGTTTGTCTAAATCAGCTGAGATAAATGGAAAAGGCAGAACAGACCCCTCACGTATGCAACAGCAGCATGCAATAATACTGTACATTTCAGGACAACCTCAAAATTCCTAACTTATGAAGAATACCCAACTCCTTTACAAGCAGGACTGATGAAAGGAACCCAGCAGAGCAAAAGAAGCAGCTTCTTTCCCACAGAATCAGAGGCCACGGGACCGGGAAACTGGAGACCATGGGGGAAAACCCTCTTCTCCATCCAAAACAAAAAGCCCTGTGTGCACACATTACAAATAATCTGACCAAAATGAGAGATGTGCAGGGAAAGGACTAAGAATAACATGGATCCTCAAAATTGACTTCAGAGAAGCTACAAATCTTAACTCCTCCTCTGATGAGCAGCCTTACCGAATGGTGAACTCCAGCAGCTCTTGGATGCCCTGCGGGTCGAGGTGCTGGAGGTTGTACACCCTCTCCAGGCTCTGGTGCAAGAACTGCTGGGAAGGGTCCTCATGTGGTGTAATGCTGGGACAGACAGGAGAGGAGACCAGCTTTCTACCTGGCAGCTAAGCATAGACAAACATGCACACAAGAGACGAGTCCAACATCAGTAACAGCACTTCAAAACGCTGCTGTGTTATTTAACAGCTACCAACTGAGAGCTCCAACTTTATTTCTCAGATTCAACATTTATACTAAGGCTTTGTTTTTCAATACTCTCTATTTAAAACCCACTTGTAGCTAGAGATCTTCAGATTAAGTGTCAATGTGCCTTTGAGCATCCTCCTCACCTATTCACTACGAGACAGTGGAATCAGAGGAAGACCACAAGTAATCAAGTTTACGAACTGCACTAAGACTTACAACTACCTTCAGTCCCACCTGTACTTCCATGCAGGAAAAGCATGCTCTAAAGGAGCATGGAACGGACCACTCCCACTAATAAACTGTTTAAGTAAGATTTAAGTCAAATCATAGAATCCTTAGAGTTGGAAGGGACCTCTGAAGGCCATCTAGTCCAACTCCCTTGCAATGACCAGCGACACCACAGCTAGATTTGTAATACATTCAATGCTGTGAATTGTTAAATATGCTAAATGTTGTAATATCAACAAAGGCTGAGCTCCCCTTCCCCATGCAATGACAGCTCCTGGGAATCCTGCCCCCCAGCATTCTTTTCTAACCAGCAGAGCATGTGCTATTCTCACTCGAGAGCAATAACATTTTTCTTCAACAAAACATTACAAAATCCATATCATAAAAATCTGATATTTGGCTCTCCTTACTTAACGTACATTTCAACATTCACTCACTGGTGCTGAGGGGAAAAAGAAATCCAAAATCAAATTATTACACATTGGCAGACATGGAAGAAACCAACAACACTCCCAACAAAGCACAAGCCTTAGTGGTGCAACTTACTCTTAGTGGAGGGACCAGATGAGAGAGGCTGTCACGAAGGTAGGCATAATGTCTGAATGTGTGATCAGAAAACAGCGCTGGCATTGTTGGGCAACTTTTAGCAGCATTGAAAATCAGAACCAGAACAGCAATGTCTATTGAAATGGATTGTCAAAGAAAAATAAACAACGACCAAACGAGTTCTTTGGGGATGGCAAGCTAATAGCAATAACTCAACAACCCTTTCTTTGCTGGTGGTTCTTTAGTAAGTTCTTTACTGCTGGAGAACACTGAGCAAAACCCAAAGAGGCAGCTGTCTGAGCAGATGCAGATGAAGTGCAGAGTGCAAACACTACAGGCTGGGCCATATTGGAGAAGTGCTGTTACTGCCAACCGGGGATGGCTCAGAGGCAACACACAGGATAGGAGCCAAGGATCATAAATGCAGAACTCAATAGGTGGAGTTTTCCCTAAGGCTCACACTGTGCTTACCAGTTTGGCACCCTACCACTTAAAATTAAGCATTTCCCCCCTGAGTTTCTGAAAATTGCTGCAATTCCTCCCATGCTAGCACCCTGAAAAGCATCACAGATTCAGAGAATCGTTTCAGTTGGAAGGGAGCTTTGAAGGTCACCTAATTCAGCTCCCCTGCAGTGAACAGGGACATCTACAGCTCAATCAGGTTGCTCAGAGCCCAGTCCAGCCTGGCCAGCAGAATTACAATGAACCAAAGAAACACCATAGGACGAAGATTCTGGAACAGGAAAACCTTTTTCATGGTCTGAGAGCCAGATAAATACAGAGGGTAGCCAAAAGCTTTAACCAACAAGTCCAAAGACTGGGGCACTTACCTGCAACAGCATGCCCCAAAACATAACATCTCTAGCATGAGTAAAAAGATTCCAATGTAAAGCAGACAAGGTCAGGGCACTTGCCTGCACAGAGAAGAAATATGTTCAGATGCACTCCTAAGAACAGCAGAGATGTGAACATAATTTCTCATCTCCTGAATATATTCTCTCTCTGTGGGCTACCAGGCATAAAGACTTCAACTTGCCAAACCAGTTCCTCTCCTTTGCCCAAAATCCCTTCCAGGTTTTCAGCTGAAGCTATTCAACTAATTTGATTAAATTTTGCTGAGCACTTTGAATCCAAAACCCCCACATTTTTAACTACCAGTTCATTCACTGAAGACCTTCCTTGTCGTTTCTGGCAAGGAAGCCTCAAGCAAGTCTCAGCCTGGCTTCCCAGAACACCTCTCCATAAAACATGGTGGTGAGTTACCTCCAGAACATTTCTAAACTAGCATCCCTTGGAGTGGAGCAGGGAGGTGATGGAGTCTCCATCCCTCAAGAACTGCAAAGATGTGGCCCTAAGGGAAACAGTGGGGAAGGTGGGGATGGGTTGACAGGTTGGACAAGATGACCTCAGAGATCCTTCCAACTTCAACAATTCTATAATTTTAAGGTGCACTGAGGTAAACTAGAGCTTTTCACCCCTCAAATTCCTTAAATCCCGAACTCATAGGACAAACGTACGACAATCTGAATAAAGATTAACTTCCTCTCCACCTGATCCCAGCCCTTGTCAATTCTCACAAGGTATTCATTTAATCTGTTAGCTGATGGCCTCCAAATGGAGACAAAAACAAGGAGCAGCGTGGCAGTTCAAACGAGCTGTTCCCATCTAACATCTCTCAGCATGCACCATAAATAACAGCGCGTTCTGCAGCTGCACAGAAAGAAAGTGAGGAGAATGAACAATAGAAAAATGGTATTTCACATTTCTGAGGCATCTTCCATTGTTAAGAGTAATGGTACAAAAATAACAGTTTGCACTCTAAAGCACTAGAAGTGGTGAATTTAATATAAGGATTACGGGTTGACTTATTTCAGAAAGTTAAGTTTATAGCATTATGGAATTCAGCCACTGCTATACTAAGTGACAGTGCTGCTCTATAGACTGCACACTAGTGAGGGTAGGAGAAGTTTCACCAACAAGCAAACAAAACAGAAACACTCCTATTTGAAAGCTAAAGCATCTACCAAATTAGTACAAGCTAGACAAATATTTCCCCATCAAAGGGCTCATCTGCAAAGCCTCAACCTTGACAAATTGCTTGATAACTGATTATGCCACTCTGGTATTTATGAAGATGATTCCAGAGAATAAAATGGCATAGGTTGAAAAGGACCAATGATCATCTGGTTTCAACTACCCTGCTGCGTGCAGGGTTGCCAGCCAACCAGACCAGGCTGCCCAGAGCCACATCCAGCCTGGCCCTGAATGCCTCCAGAGATGGGGCATCCACAGCCTCCTTGGGCAACCTGTTCCACTGCCTCACCACCCTCTGGGTGAAAAACTTCTTCCTAATATCCAACCTAAACCTCCCGTCTCACTTCAAAACCATTCCCCCTTGTCCTATCACTGTCTACCCTTGAAAACAGCCGTTCCCCCTCCTGTTTATAAGCTCCCTTCAAATATTGGAAGACAACGAGGTCTCCCAGAACCCTCTCTTCTCCAAGCTAAAAAAGCTCATTTCCCTCAAGCTTTCTTCCTAACAGTGATTCCATTGCTTGCTGAGTAATAAAACTAAGTTGCAAAGGGGTAGTAGCTACAGGACTGCCTGCTAGTTTGAAACAGCTTAACAAATTCAAGCACTGGGAAAGCACCCCTAAATGTTCGACTGTGAAACAGATCAGCTGCCTTCTTCACAAGGATACAAGCTGGATCATCCATGTCTGGTTCTGGAGTGTCAAAGAACGGGTGTGTGCTCAGCAGCTCTGGAACCAGTGGGAGTACCAGAGTAGGATGCCTGCTCCCCAGGAACTTTAAGCACCTGTAAACATATGGATCAAAATATTTCTTCTTAGTAAACACATGCAATGCAAAATACAACATTTTAAAGCATTATTGTTTTGTATCACAGTGGAACTTTGATGTGTTGGTCAGCACCAGAATCTTACTGCTCAAGTCTACGTGCAAACTCATGGCAACACTGCCTCTTCAGGATAAAATCTGTTCACTTAAGCTATCCAAGAGATAGTTAACACCTGCAGGTACACAGCCTAAGGAAAACTTGCAAGTTAAACGCTAACAAGCACGCATATTTTTTTCTTCAGAAAAGCTAGAAGTGTGAGGAGGTAAAAGGCCAACAAAACAAGATCCAAAATCCAAACTCCAACAGCACTGTAAGAGTACACTAGAAGAAAAAGACAACTGAGAAAAACAAACTTCCAATAATAACCAAGAATTCCATCTCAAACCATGTGTGTGGAAGCACTGCTTCCTTTGTTGCCTCCATTAAACAACCAAAAACCCCCAAAACATTCATTATTTTCGCTCACAGAGGAAAACAATCCCTCTAAGAGCACAACAGCCTTAGCCAGCCCACTTTTCACAATCAGTACAAGCAACTGCTAGAGTCACTCTGCAGCCTTCTCTTCTCCAGGCTGAACAAGCCCAGCTCCCTCAGCCTGTCTTCGTAGGGGAGGTGCTGCAGCCCTCTGATCATTGTGGCTCTCCTCTGGACCCTCTCCAACAGCTGTCTTTCTTGTACTGGGGGCTCCAGACCTGGGCCCAGTACTCCAGATGGGGCCTCACAAGAGCGGAGTAGAGGAGGACAATCACCTCCCTGTCCCTGCTGGCCACCCCTCTTCTAATGGCACCCAGGATTCCATTTGCTTTCTGAGCCGCAAGAGCACATTGCTGGCTCTTCATCCATCAAGACTCCCAGGTCTTTCTCTGCGAGGCTGCTCTCAAGGACTGCTCCTTCCAGTCCATATAGAATTAATGCCCCGTTTTATAACAAAGCAGAAAAGCAAGCAAATACACAAGGACATCGATCACACTCACTTCCATATGGATTCTCTGTCTGTGGGATACTTGGTTAGGTTTTTCAGCAGCTCCACCAGTGCAAGATGGATGCCTTCTTTAGTTGAGACGTTGGTGCAACACAACAGTTCGTGAAGAGCTTCTCGAATGTCTCTTGAAGAATCCTAAAAAATAAAAAAAAAACCCTCAAATCAGAACCTCTGAATGCTCAGAGAGAGAAGCCTGGGTATATATTTATTTTAAAGGCAGCAGATCCTGTTCCTTGGCTGAATTCATCCTAGACGCATCAGTGACCATTTAGAAAGAACTAGACCCAACTATTGGTTTATAGGTGTAGAATAAAAAAAATAAACGCATAACACATGCTATGAGTCTCGTCATCAGCTTTGATATGACAATATGGGATCCCTAATGCATCATTTCTGAAGTCACACTGCACCTACACTGAACTTGAGGCCAGAGTGATATTGCAGAGAGAAGCTTACACAGTCTTCAAGTTGTATTTCTGGAAGCAGCATGGCTGAACTCCAGCTTAATTAATTACTTGCCTCCCTGCAGTTCCAAATTAATACAATAGACTCCCTTGCTGTCATTTTTGTGGCACTGGCGGATAGAATGTGAAAATTTGACAGGATACAAGTACTAGATGCATTTCAATAGAGGATTTTTTAAAGAGCATAATTTGCTAAATATCAACAGCACATTCATTACTGTCTTCCACAACAAGAAAGAACAACCCCCTTGTAGAGGCTCTTCAACAACAGCCAACATACACAAACAAAGGAGGGAAACGCAGTGGGTACACTCATCTGGTCCTTATTTTGGTGCTGCAAGGCAGGCTGTCACTGAATGAGACTACATACTCTGAAGGCTGATGCAGTGACTGGAAATAAAATAATCCAGGTGTGTTGCATGGACTGCTGGGAAGGCAGAAAGGAGATGAGCAAGGCAGAAGACTACAAAGGGCCAAAGAGGTGTACGACCTGACAGAATGTGAGAACCAAAACACCATGACATGCAGAATGCAATGCTGGGTGAAAAAAGCAAGGGGGAGTTGATAGTTATTTAGATAAAGGAAAAGCAGTTGAATGAAAACAAAAGTTACCATCACCATTAACAATTCAAGCACCAAAGTTCATGTTGTTCTAAATCCTTTATTCTGGTGTCAAAAGCTGGATTCTACTGCTGAAACAGAAAGCAAGTAAGCAAGCACCTTCCTACACAATAAAAATGTGATAATTCTCATATTTCAGCTATCATAATATAGAAGACAAATAATAACAAAAGCATAAAAAGGAACACCAGTGTAACTAGTCTACACGTTTTTACCTTAATGCAGAGGTCCCCAAGTGGAACAAATATGAAATAGATGCACAAATACCAGAGGCACCTAACACTCGCTGCTATGTTTTCAAGCTCAGGTCATACTGTACAGCACTTGTTACAGACAGATAAGCAGATTATCAAAGAACCATAGAATGGCTTGAGTTGGAAGGGATCATCAAGCTCTAATTCCCCTGCTGCAGGCAGGGCTGCCAACCTCCATATCTAATACTAGACCAGGCTGCCCAAGGTCCCATCCAACCTGGCCTTAGTTTGCTTTATCCTGGAGCACAACTGAAGGATGTCATTGTAGCACAGGGTCAAGCAAATAGTGGGTAAAGAGACACACAGAATGCATTTTCACTATCATCCAAGGCTGAGAGATTGCCCCAAGAAGCAGAGATGTGTCTACCACATGCAGCTGAGAACTGGCTGAGACAGTGACGGTCAGGAAAGGCCAAAACTATTCCAAGGAGTGTGCTAGAAGTCAAGTGCTGTAAGAGTAGAGAGAGATCTCAGACCTGTGCCCTGGCTCTGTTTGGTGAACAAAAGGTATAACTGAAGTGATAGAACAAAGAAAATCAAGTTGTATCCAACATGAAACTTCACAAAGATGGACCAGAAAATGAGACAGAAGGCAATCCATGTGATGCACCAGCAGTTACCAAGGACAGTGAGCCTTTAAACTGAATATCATGTATTAAAAAAGAAAAGAGAAAGCAAGAACGTAATGTTTTCCCCCCTTGGGAAGGCCTTACCTCCAGAACAGCTAGCACAGTATCCAGCTGGTCCTCCCGCAGCGTGATATTGTTGGAAATTTTTCTCATCGTGTGTATTGACTGCAGCCTCACCTCCTCAATTTCATCATTAAACATGTCCACCAAAAAATCCAGGCATTTTTCCGCAAAAGAAGGTGAGGACTGAGCCAGCATGCAGAGGGCCTCCACTGCAGCAATCCGCACCTCTATTAGGAGAGGGAGAAATCAGTCATTAGCACTATTTAAGAGGACATGCAGCCAGGCCCTGTAGCACTGGGGCACTGGGCTAAGGACAGGAGCTCCCAGAATCACAGAATGGACTGGGTTGAAAAGGACCACAATGATCATCTAGTTTCAACCCCCATTATGTGCAGGGCTGCCAACCACCAGACCAGGCTGCCCAGAGCCACATCCAGCTAATAAATATTATGCATTTCATGGCACGTTTTGCAAGCGTAGCCTTAACTGTGGCACCTTAAGCAAGCTAATTTAGATAATTAAACTGCTCTCTTCATTCTTCCAGACATTTTAATTGCTAAGAGCATTCACTGCATTTTTAAGTAGCCACGTAGCACTTTGTGAATTGCTGAAAAGCCTGAGAGTACCAGTGTGTCACCAGCACACAGAATGAGCTTTCCCTCCTTCCTTACTTCAGATTCCTCAAAAGAAAGGAAAAAGGCATCACCTAATTATCAAAATGTCTCACAATTCAAGCAAAAATAAAAACGGAGATGTCCAGAGAATATTTCTGCTGTAAAATATAGTAGGAGTTGAAAGAAGACCCAAACATAACAGACTTGCATAAAGATTCTTCCCCCTGCAGCCATTCCCACTAGCTTCCATAACATTCATATGCCTGGGATCATAAAAGGGAAGATTAATTAGATGTCTTGTAAACATTGTTTGAAACATACTTCTACTTTTCATTCAAATTAGCTCATCTTGAAAACATTCATTTAAACTTGCGTGTAACGTTTAGGCCTATTGTTCTTAAAGAACATTTTGATTCCTGATGATTCTGATTAAGCAGAGAAATGCAAACACAGCAAGCCTTCTACTTGCACAGAACAAAGCCTGTGTCACAACGCTGAGTCTCCATGGGCACTAAGGCCACGGTGGTGTTAGAGGCATTAGAGAAGAAAAAACCCCAAGAAAACATTTGCCAATATTGCATTCATGAGCTGACACATTCATTTAGATTTAATTTACAGGATGGAATTGAAGAAACGAAGCAGTGTTGTGGGTAAGGAAGAACACAGCTCAGCGGTATTTAAAACACCACCGTGGAGACATATATACATTCTTCAGAGATCTGGTTATTTTCCACATCTGCCCATTTTACTGACATTCTCCAATAATCAAACTGGAGAATGCTTCACAGACAATGGATTGAGCCACACTGTCAGTCAGAAAAAAAACAAGGCTGCGTGCTCGAGCTTCAGGGAGAGTTCAGCTATTGGGAAAACATGGTTTAATTCGCAGGAGTCACAGAATAATAAATCAACTTTTACATCACAGTTTACAGAGATATTTTTGTTACAGTATTTTTCTGCTAACTTATTTACTTCCATCCTTCCAGCAAGGTTTAAAATTGAATTCAGGAACGATGTTCAGAGCTGCACCTTTTCATGGCTCTCGATAGCTTTTGCAAACCTTTGCTCTACCCACAGGAAAGTTGGGCTAGAAAAGGCTGAACACAGATGTTCCTGAGACCATCAGCACAGTCAGTGCTACAACCATGCTCAGAAGCTGAAGAATGCTTGAGTTCCAATTTGACACTCATAATTTCCTGTTTAAAAGAACAGGCCAGATATAATCTGCTGGAGTAAGTGAGACAAAGGCCTCCACATCCATTGCATCAAGTTCATGAGACCCTGGTGCAACAGCACCACAGAGCAGGTAAATGTGATGATAAATGTAGGCATTTCCATTCAAGAAACAGAATTACAATAACATGACAAAAGAGGTCACTGACATTGTCCAATAATCAAAACAAGCCCTCACCTGAAATCTGTGTATCTGAAAACACATGAATACAGTCACTAAATTTCAAGTATAACACATTCTAACTGCCCAAGAACATTCATGCGAGCAGAGACCAAGAGGAGCTTGGCCTACGTAGCTCCTATGAGATGAAACTTGTCTATCACTTCATTAGGGAAGCCAGACCCGGCAAGAAGCAGTAGCTACTTAATCCAAAATCTACCACCAGCTAGGAAGAAATGGGCATCAGTTGGCTAGGCACAAACTTGGATTGGAATTTAGAAGAAAACTTGCGTTCACTGGATTCTGAAACATTTTGAAGGACACTGGTGTGCCTCCCAACACAAAGGTTCTGACCTCCTAACCCCCAAACAGACAGAAAGCTCCTCCATACATGCCAAGCAGTTCAGTCACGGCATTACATTGTCACTTACCATACATTTCATCTTCCAGACCGTGAACAAAGGCTCCACAAGCTCCTGATTCAATCAGGTTCACAGCACCTGTATCAATCTCTTCTTTGGGAGCATCATCTCCCCATTTTCTGCCACTTGAGAACTCCCCAGAGCTGTAGAGCTCCTTGGCTCGCTCGTGTGCCGTGCGCTTCCTCTGCCCAAATACATTTCTCAGTTACAACCATGGGAAACATTAAAGGTGACTGAACAGAATAGTAAATGGTTTTCTGGATTTGAAAACAGGCATAGCTGGAAGCTCTTGCATTCTTACTGTTTTGTAGGCCAGAAACTGAATGTAATACCTTCAGAAAGTTGCTTCAGGAAGGAGTTTTACTGAAAAGCTTTTTGCTCAAGGGTCCCATTCTCCAGCTACTCACCGCTCCCACGATGTCTATGACTACTAGACAGCTCCTGCAGGATGCTGCAATAAGTTTGCTGCCAAAACCAGGATGCCAACTTTCTGTACACAGTAAAGCTCGGAGCCAAATGGCCATCAGAGGGACACAAACATTTACCTCTCATCCACAAAACCTGAATAGCCTCAAGCTCTTTATTACACGGCTCAGTTAATGAAATCTGAAACTGGCAACTGCTTCACTGACTTTAATCTAAAAGAAAACCTGTCATCATCAATTAACTCTCAGCAGCCCTGAGGCAAGGACATGCTAAGCAAACAGGCTCTGCATTTCCACACCTGTTGTGTGGTTTGAGTGCTCTACACACAGTCAAAACAAACTCAAGTATTAAGAGTTTACCTACCCGCAGATCTGACATGAGCTTCTTGTCAAGGGTCTGCTCTAAGAAATGGGAGCTCACTTGTTGCATAGAACCCTAAAAGAAAAAAGAAACACACCCATCAAAAGGAAGTAAGAGTACTCTAAATTTCACCACATGATTTCTGGATATATCCCAACACAGCGCCCAAGAGCATTAGTCCTTTCTAATAGCTTTACATGGTGCTCAACATTCAAACTCCACATCAAAGTTTGCTGAGGATTATCAGAACAGCTTATTTTCCTCACTGAATCTAATACAGCCCTTCCCGGGTTCAGCTGTTTAAATGTGCTGGGGGACAGCTATTCCAAGTACTTGTTTTTACTGGATACCAACCCTCCAACCTCAAGGAGGGAACGATTGCAGAGTTCAGCTGAGAGAAACAAAGCCAACACCCCACACTCAGCTTTTCTCCTGCTCAGAATTCTGATATGAATTTATTTGAGCGGTTTCTAAATTCTTTCCCATTTATTTTCAAATAGTCAGTAGTGTAACGTGAACCTCTCAGAGAAGGATGAGACTTACCAATAATTTAGCAGCTTGTACTCTCACAACCCAGGAACCATCACTAACCATGTGACAAATTTTTCCAAATGCATCATCAACCAACCGAATCTCTTCATTAGAAGAAGGAATGGGGACAATGCTAGCAGAGAGAAAAGTCAGTCAGTTTGCTGGCTTCGTCCAGCATGGCATAAAACTAAGAGCTATACTGAATTCACATCAACATACAGTAAACATCAGGAACAAAAACTTCAATCAAACCAGTGCATTCTCATCAAGTGTCAGCAGCTGGTACACATTATTCTTCTGTTTCTCCTGAGACTTTTTGGCAGAAAATACCCAGGATTAGGATGTTGCTGTGGCACCTTTCGGAGTCACTCTGTGTACAGCACATACCTTTCAGGGTACAGTTGACTGAGGACCCAAATTAGCTGAACTGCAGCACTGCGCACTTGTTCATAATCATCTGCCAACAGCTTGCAAGCCTGAAAGAAGATTTGCAGCCAATATAATGACTTTCCACTGATTTATGATCCTGACCATATAGCAATTCAGATTATAATAAGTTCAAATTATAAAGAAGGACAAATTAAATCCTCCCTTCTACTAACAACTATTTCCAAGCTTGATCAAGTAGAGTAGTCCTAATGAAGACTGTTAATCACATGAGGTATAGCTCCAAAACTGCCTGTACTCTGCAGGAAACACAAAGCATGAACTTTTCTTAAGAGTGATCTGATACAGCCTGCAGTCTGCAACCTTTTTGCCAGGACAAAGGGTGATGGATTTAAACTAAAAGAGCAGAGATTTAGATTAGATACAAGGAAAAAATTCTTCACTGTGAGGGTGGAAAGGCACTGGACCAAAGAAGATGGGGATGCCCCATCCTTGGGCAATGTTCAAGGCCAGGTTGGATGAGGCTTTGAGCAATCTGATTAGCAACAGATGTTCTGGGCCATAACAGGGGATGCAATGAGATGATGGTCTCTTAAGTTTCCTTCCAACCTACACCACTCCATGATTCTGTAACAAACAGCCACAGAATCGTAGAATCATTACGGTTGGAAAAGACCTTCAAGATCACCAAGTCCAACCCCACCCCCACCGTGCCTACTGACCACATCCACGCAGATCTTGAACACCTCCAGGGACAGTGACTCCACCACCTCTCTGGGCAGCCTGTGCCAGTGCCTGATTACTCTTTCAGAGAAAAGATACCTAATACCCAACCTGAACCTCCCCTGGCACAACTTGTGGCCATTCCCTCTCACGTATCACGTAATACCCTCCAGTGCACAAGGATTTAGCACTGAGATTGCAAGATGACAGTAAGAATTATGCAATGCTTTGCTCCTCCTGTGCTTATCTCCCCCCAGTAAATAATCAGTTTCAGTCACAGCATACACATCAGTGCACTTGAGGTTGTAAAGCTCATTTTTATTTATTGCCATATGGCACTGTAAAGAACGCATACAACATGCATATAAAATGCCCTCTCTCTGTTCAGAGGCTTCCACCTATCAAAGCACAATGTCCCAGAATCCTGAAAAGCAAAGTATGCAAATCAATACAAAATAAATAGAAACAAAAATGAGGTTTTACCTGACCATAAATGGCCTGCTGCAGTTTCAATCCTCTTTCATGAAGCTGAAGCTAGGGGGGAGAAAACACGAACAACAAAAGAAAGAAATAACAATGAAATCAAACTATGGTCTTAAATAATATGCAATAAGTTTTCATCACTTTTCTTCCTGCTTTGCATAAAATTAGTTGCTTGCATTTCTCAACTGTTAATGTAATTCAACTGTTTCTCAATCTTGGCTGTATCTTAAAGAAAACCCTGACTTCAGTATAACCTTCTTAAACTTCACAGCCATTTATACTTTGATTGCTTAGGAAAATACAGTTCGTATGAACATTCTGCCTGCCCATTCTCTCAGCCTTCAAGCAGTTTTTCAGCACTGGCCAGTTTCAACCACTCTCTGAAACACAGACCTAAAAGCAGCACTGCCAGTGCATTTCCACAGCCAGAGGAACAGCAAAACCTGCCCTACTAAACACTGTCTCCTAATATAAACAAGCAACACAGTAGCAAGAAAAACTGCGATTAAAAACCCTAGGAACAGTCAGGGACCCTGAATTCATTCAGGATTCTTCCAAGCTCCAAACTGAAGCAAAACAGCTGACGCTGTACTGAAACTATTACATTGAAGGTCATAAATCTTGCTATGGATTTGATTCAATATCACTGCAGAAGTCATGGCAGGTGTAAGAAGTTCTATGGAAAAAAAGAAAACAACAAAATAGAATGAAAATGAAGGATGAGCATAACCTCCAGCAGAGGGAGATCCCAGACAGGTTCATATGCAGCCTGATCCTCTCTAATGCATCTTGTTTCTTTCTTCACAGTTTAATAGTGTTAATTCAAATACCTTTGATCACCACCAGGTTAGATGGGGTAACTTTATAAGGGTAGCAGAGAAAGTTCTACATTCCCATACAGCCCCAGGAACTCACACTAAGCAAAGTTCTTAATGCACTGCCTATGCTTCTATTGCTGCAAAGTTCTGAATTTGCTGAATCCCACATGAAAACCAGTAACCAAAACACTGCTTAAAAAAAAAAAAAAAAGCACACAAGTTTTCAGATTTAAACACACAAGATTTCCTGTCACAAGCAGTGTTTTATTAAATGCTGAAGGAATAGGGGCTTATTATTGTGGCAACCAATCCTGAATCAGGAAATACAAATTTCTCACTAAAAGAAAGAGCTTACCTACAATAATACCACAATACCCCAAATTAAAAAGCTTCTCCAGCTACAGCAGAAGCAGATCTCACTGAATCACAGGATTGTTCAGGTTGGAAAAGACCTTCAAGATCATCAAGTCCAACTGCAACTTAACCATACTACCTTAACACATCATCATGAATCACTCTGAGATTTCACAAAGTTCTTCTATTTATAACCTACCTTATTTTTCCAAGTAATTTTGATATGTTTAACAGGCACTAGTTTAACATGTGGACTAAATCTAGTCCAAACCTCTCTGGATTCATTTGCACATCCTTACCAGCTTTCTTATCAAACACCAGTTTCTTCCATCACACCAGCACTCCTTACCATGGCTTTTATAGCTGCTGTCCTAACACGAGGGTCCTGGTCATTAAAATGATCTCCTATTATCTTCTGGACGTCTTTGGCAGCCTGGCTTTCAGCTTCTTTTGCAACACCTTTTTCCACTGGTCCAAGACAGCCAATTAACTGAAGACACTTATTTCTTACACCATGGGAAGAATCTGTCAGATGCTATGGGACACAAGAGAAGATCTAATTGTTTTTTTTAATTGTTCTTTTCTCTCTTCAAACAGCCAGAGTAAAATTCCCAGCAATTATGAAATATTAATATTTTAGTAGAAAAAGATTAAGTAAATACTGACAACATATTTTTTCCTCTGGCAGAGATGAATATTTAAACAGGTTATAAATACGTTTGCTTAACATTACTTTAATGCTTTCTGTCAATAACTTATTAACAGGGAATAGTGTTTCTAAATAACAGCTACAAAAAGCAGACATGCTTACAAAAGCATATGAAGCAAGAGGCAGCAACTGAGAGAGCAGTGAATCCAGTGCTGTTTACAGACTTGTTAACTGCATTCAGTGCTGTGCTCCCAACACATTCGGTTTCAAGTTGCTCTCATTTAAAATTTAGTACCTTGAGCTCTTTCCCAAAACAGACTAAATCCAAATTCAGCATGCAAGAGCAGAGCTTTGCCCTTCAGCAGTATTTATGCCCTCAGGGAGGCAGCCTTACCTTGCAAGCTACCTCTACCAGCCTCATCCTGACAGATGGGTTCTCTGTGAGCTTTGTGCCAATCACCAGCAGGGTGTCCAGCAGCTGAGCAAGGACTTGGTGAGACTCTGCAAAACAAAGCAGGGAAAGATTATGCACCTCTTTGCTGAGTTTCAGAACCACAGAATCACTCTGCTTGGAAGGTCCTCCCGGAGCCTTCTCCTTCAGAGGAGAAAAGCAGCCCAGTTTCCTTGGCTTCTCCTTGCAGATAACATACTACAGCCACCAATCACCTTGGTACTACACCAGGTTGGATGGGGCCCTGGGCAGCCTGGTTTAGTACCAGATCTGGAGACCTGACTGCGGCAGGGGAATTGGAGCTTGATGGTCTTTGAGGTCCCTTCTAACCCAATCCAGTCTATGATTCACCTGTCACTAAGTGATATTAAAATAAAATTAAACTTCATCAAGAACATACAAGCAGTGAATATAACATAGAAAATAAAAATGAACTTCAATGAAGGCACAAACAGAATCATCTGAACTTCACCGTCCATTAGAAAACCAATGTCACTACATTCTGTCACTACATTCTGTGATTCCGTGATTCTGTGATTAATGCTCTGATTAAGTGCTAAGGAAAACTAAGGAAAAACATTGCTTCTAACAAGATTCCACTTCAAGCAAGGCCTGACAGGTGACTGAAAAACACGACTTACTCTCGTTCTGAAGCGTGTTAATGGCATCATCCATAATGCAGTCTGGGGAAAATCCTGCAGTCTTCGATAACAAACCCAGCAAGGAAGCAATCTTCAGTCTTACAGAAGCATCATTCTCCTGGAAGGAAACAATAGATATTAGGAGGAAGCTTTTCACAGAGAGGGTGGTGAAGCACTGGAACAGGTTGCCCAAGGAGGCTGCGGATGCCCCATCCCTGGAGGCATTCAAGGCCAGGCTGGATGTGGCTCTGGGCAGCCTGGTCTGGTGGCTGGTGACCCTGCACATAGCAGGGGGGTTGAAACTAGATGATCATTGTGGTCCTTTTCAACCCAGACCATTCTATGATTCTCTTGTTTTTCAGTTTGGAGAGCAAAATACTCCGCAGGGAGGCAGGATCCACTTAGATTTCAGCACAAGGGACCAAACTCTCCATAAGGTTCCTTCCTTCTCTGTGCACACCTTGCAGTAAGTTAATCACACCAGAATGTTCCTCTTGCAGCTTCCAGTACACTACAAATTAACATCTGCTAATGTTAATTTCTGAATAATTACTCATTACTGTTTGAAAACTAAAAGTTTAAAGAATCAGGGTTTCGGGATTCTGAAAAGCTCACTGTTAGTGTTCATATCTTGTAAGTTTTAATGAACAAATGGGAGAATTTTAGAAGATAAAGAGACTCCGATGGTCTTTGGATTTCAGCTAAGTGTTGGGGTCCATAGCCTAAAGAAAAAGTTTCACTTCACAGCAAGGAAGAATCCTTCTAGGAAGATATAAAGCAAACAAACCCAAGGCAGCGAGGTAAAAAAAAAAATAAATAGGAGCACATGTTAGCTGGATACATCTCTAAATGCTGTCACAGGTGGTAATTACACAAATAAGCTTCACAAATTATCATTAATTTTAAATTCATTAAGAGTTCACGTATTTCAAAGGGCTTTTAATATGAGTATTCTACAGACCTGTGCATGCAGCACTTCTAGTCCTAATTTGGAGCCCTCTCCTATCTTCACATTGCCAGGGATATCCAACATAAAGCAGAAGGACACAAAGGAGTCTGGATTTTATACTCAGCTCTCTCCAAGCAACTACGCACCTCAGTATTCATCACTGCAATTCTGCACCTCTTTATCTTTATCACAGCAATGACACCTTTCCACAGCATTTAGGAGAGACTTCAGCATTAGGCTTCCAACAGCAACAATACCCCTGTAAGTAATCTCTTTCTAAACTGAGCCAAGAAGCATTTTCAACATTTCAAGCTGTGCTTGAACAGCAGTCATTCTCGCTGGACTACTTCCATTAGTGTTAGAAAGCACAGATTTCAGCAGTATAACACATCTGAAATTTATACACATTACTCATAATAGGATAACCCTCTACACAAATACTAAACCCAACAATTTCAAGAAGGACTCTCATAAAGGCACTTTTAAATAAATCCTGTTTGAGTAACATCTGCCTTACCAATTTCTGAGCAGTGATCCACCACAGCAGATGTCTTCTCTTTTGATGCTTTGTGAGCAGGAAATTGGAGAGACTTTTCCTTTCAGTTTACAGTACAGACTGTTGTCTCCAAGAACAGCAGCAGGCCCCTAATGCACCGCATCTCTAACCCGTCAACCCAACAACCCTCAACAGTTGGAAAGAGCCCTCTGGGATCTATCCAGGTACTGTCTGATGGCACACCATTTCTGCCAGCAACAACCAGCACATTCAGTGTCACCTGCCCAGAGACAATAATTCAACGGTCAGCAAAGTGTCAGAAAAGTGGAGGGGAAAAGGAAGCGGCAGATGATTTTTCTGATGCATTTCAGAGGGCAGATCCTAAACTGTCCTATTTGCCTATCATTGTAAAGGAATGAAGGAACAACAACAACAAAAGTCAGTCATGCTCCAAAAGCAAATACAGTACAGAGACTGATAAAATCCTTGCAGCTTTAGCATCAATTCAAAGCCTTTTAGTACCTAAGGCCAGCCTACAAACAGAAGGGGAGTCAACTCTTTGAAACAGTAGATAATAGCAGGACAAGGAGAAATGGTTTGAAGCTGAGGGAGGGAAGATTGAGGTTGGATATCAGGGGGAAGTTCTTTACAGAGGGAGTGGTGAGGTGCTGGAACAGCTGCCCAGAGAGGCTGAGGATGCCCCGTCCATCCCTGGAGGTGTTCGGGGCCAGGTTGGATGGGGCCCTGGGCAGGCTGGTCTAATAATAGATATGGTGGTTGGTGGCCCTGCATGCTGCAGGGAGGTTGGAGCTTCATGACCCTTGAGATCCTTTCCAACCCAAGCCATTCTATGATTCTCTGAAAGTAGAAGAGATTCAGATGAAAAGAAAGAAAAGCAGAAGGATGCTTACAAGAAACAGCACATATCTTTGTTAGCAAAATCAAATTTGCATTATGAAGTGAAGGATCAACATGTGGACAGCACAAAGCATCTCTTCTTTCATTTATCTTGTTGTTCAGAATTTTTTGCTGGTTGAAGAAAAAAAAAATCTACCACTTCTGTTTTTCAGCAATGTCATTTAGAAGTGGTCTGCCCACATTGTAACCTATAGCTAAAAAATTTCCACACTCCTAAAGGAAATTAAGCAGGATTTAGATAAAGTTGAGCCCGCTTTGGACAACTGGGTTACTTGGAAAACTTCTTGTCATGCTGTCTGCTGCTTGTTAAGCTGATACAAACTAATCATGCAGTTTGCCTGCAGGAATCATAGAATCTTTAAGGTTGGAAAAGACCACTAAGGTCACCAAGTCCAAGCCCAACCCATCCCACCATGCCCACTGACTATGTCCCTCAGTGCCACATCTCCATGGTTCTCAAACACCTCCAGGGACAGTGATTCTATCACCTCTCTGGTCAGTCTGTGCCATTACACAAGTACTCTTTCAGGGATTTTTCCTAATATCCAACCTGAAACTCCCCTGGTGCAACCTGAGGCCATTACCCACTGGCTCACTTCCATGTCACTGAGTCCTGAAACTGCTAAAACCAAGTGACACGAGCTGTAAACACACAGGTTAAGGACTACAACCACTCACTATCATCATGCAGCACTGCTGGCAACTGAGATAGCAACATAGGAAACAGCAGCTTCCCATTCTACCTCCAACCCCATCCCAAGACAACAAGGTCAGAATGGGGTTTCTGGCAGATCTTTGGCTCCCAGCTTCATTACCTTATAATAATGCTCCAGCAGGATTCGGACAACTCCTTCCACGCTCTCCACTTCCACAGGCTTCCTGGCAAACTGCAGCAGGTACTGCAAGGCATCTGCAGGCGAGGTGGCTTTACACAGGTCGACATGGAGCGCTGCTGACTTGCTGGGCTTGGTCAGCCGCAGTTTCTTAGCAGACAGGTCCTCATGCTGCTGCTGTGGGCCAGAGACAGAGCAACACGATTCAGAAACACCATGCAAATCCTTCCCAGAGCAAACTGCTTCCCACAAAGGCAGCTTGAGGGAGTTCCTACACCCCACGGCGGACACTGCCCTTTCCCTTTCCTGTCACAGAACAGTATGTATTCTGGAAGCACATTTCAAGAATCATTAAATGGCCTGGGTTGAAAGGGACCTCAACAATCAACAAGCTCCAACTCCCCTGCAAGGCTGCCAACCACAATATTTAATACTACATCAGGCTGCCCAGGGCCCCATCCAACCTGGCCTTGAACACCTCCAGGGATGGACGGGGCATCCATAGCCTCTCTGGGCAGCTGTTCCAACACCTCACCACTCCCTCTGTAAAGAATTTCCCCGACATCCAACCTCAATCTGCCCTCCCTCAGCTTCAAACTATTTCCCCTTGTCCTGCTATTATCTACCCTTTCAAAGAGTTGACTCCCCTCCTGTTTGTAGGCTCCCTTTAGGTACTGAAAGGCTGCAATGAGGTCACCCCACAGCCTTCTTTTCTCCAGACTGAACAAGCCCAGCTCCCTCAGCCTGTCTTTGTAGGGGAGCTGCTTCAGCCTTCTCATCATCTTTGTGGCTCCCCTCTGGACCCAGCTCCCTGTCTTCTTTGTACTGGGGGGTCCAGACCTGGGCCCAGTACTCTCCAGATGGGACCTGACAAGGGCAGAGTAAGGAGGGACAATCACCTCCCTGTCCCTGCTGGTCACCCCTCTCCTGATGGAGCCCAGGATACCACCTGCTTTCCAGGCTGCAAGGGCTCACTGCTGGCTCACGTTCCGTTTTTCATCCATCATTACCCCCCAGATCCTCTCTGCAAGGCTAAATTTCCCAGCCCACTGATGCAGCTCCCACCCTCAGGTGAGCACTACACCTCCTCTCAAGTTACTCCACGCCTTTCAACCTCTTCTCCTACACCTCCCAGCCCTAAAAGAATCGCTGTTCTCTCCCTCCCCGAGCTGAGGCCACCACATCCCCGGCGTCCCTCCCCCAGAGCCTGCAGTAACCCGCCCCAAACCCGAAGAGGCCCCACCACTCCCCTTTCCCAGGAAGCCACCCCCAGGTTAGGCCCCAGGCTGCCACCACCGCCCTTCCCACACTCACCGGGGTCACCCTACAGAGCTCGGAGCTCTCCTCGCTCACCTGGACCACCTTGGTGAACTCCTCGTACACCCGCTTCTTCAGGTGCGCCGCCATGTCGCGGCCGCCGTACGCGCCCCTCCCCCCGCCGCCAAACCATAGAGTCGCCCTCTCGTGACGTAGCGAGCGGAGAGTACTCTCTTCCCAGGCAGAGGTTCCTCTCTATGGTCAGGAGGTCTGGGCTGGGAGGACTCCTGTTGCCATGGGAACGCGCGCTGCGTTCAAGATGGCGGCTGCGGCCTGCCTCCGCCTGGGGGTTTATGTCGCGCAGCGGGTGCGCTCGGGCTCGGTTTTCCTCATCAATAGCGGAGCCGAGCGTCAGCAGTTCCGAAGGGGGAAGCCCACGACACATACCCCAGCGAGTCTGCTCGGCTGCGGGTTTATTATTTATTATTATTGGTGAGAAGTGTTGGTGTTTCCCTCAGGTTTTTCCCAGAGCCCAGTAAAAGATAACGCAGAGCCACACAAAGAGCCACCCCTCCTCAGTTGCAACAAACTTCTTAGTCGTGTCATAGAACCATTAAGGATAGAAATTACCTCTAGGATCCCCAAGCCCACCCCCAGCCTCCCCATGCCCACTGCCCACAGCCCTCAGCGCCACATCTCCCACCTGAGCACCTCCAGCAGCAGTGACCCCTCAAACACTCCCAGCTCCTCTAAAGATCACCTGGTCCAACTCCCCTGCAATCAACAGGGACACCTACAGCTCCACCAGGTTACTCACAGCCCCATCCAGCCTGACTTTGTGTGTCCCTGGGACATTAAAGACAAGCTTTGCATTGGACACAGCCAAACACGTAATGCAGCCTTCAAGTGTGTCTCCTTCAAGGAGAGGGGAAAGGGGCAGCAGCACCAAAGAGCCCCTATGACAGGTATCTGTCTAGAGGCAGTCAGAAATACAGCATGTAACATCGCCAGGGATAGCTGCATGTGGACATCTTAGGGATACAGTGATCTGTGAAGGGATTGGAGTATAAAGCTTTTCATCTTGTCTATCAGTGTCACCGGTATCAGCTAAAAAATCAGAGAAATGTAGAATATTCTGAGCTAGAAGGGGCCCGTAAGGATCACTGAGTCCAATTTCTGGCTCCACACAGCATCATCCTAAGATCAGACCATTTGAGAGCATTGTAGAGGAAATATATCCATAATCAACTTAACTGCATTGACTTCTGAATATCCCAGAGTTATTAAAACCATCTTAATGGCCATCTCCAGTAAAAAAATACAAGACAAACAAACAAAAAAATACCAACTTTGGAATGCTCAGATTTTTTTAAACACAATTTAGGAACCAATCCATGTTCTGTTAAGAATATCCACTGGGGCCCCAGGCTTTCACTTCAGTAGCATTTCCTTCCAGTCAAATCACAGGGGGGTTTCCCTAAGCTTATACATTTTAAAATAGTGTTGTGATAACAGTGAATGGCACAAGACAAAAGATTGAAATAGGGTGACATGAGAGAGGAGTGTTTTTCTTTAGATTACATCTCATCAGTGATTTTTACCTCTTCTTCATAAAATTGTAGAATCATAGGATATCCCCAGTTGGAAGGGGCCCGTAAAAGATATTACCATAAGATCGTAAGATCATTAAAGATCCAAATCTAAGTTGAGCAAGTATTTACACAGCTTTCAGTGATTCCACTTGAAATGTTGCATATGTGATTTTTTTCATCAGCGAAGGTCATGCCTTGCAATACATGAGAAACAGTGAATTTAATTATTAATCAGAAGAAAGATTTTATGTATTCCCCTCTTTTCTCTCAACAATACTTCAAAATCTGATCTGTTGCTTTTCAAATATGTTTTTCTTTTTTTCAACATTGTAGATGTGAGCTAGCATTTAGAGGTTAGTCTGTGTGCTTTATGGACAGTCTGTCTTTACCTAGAATAAATCTGTGGACCAGAGTGCTGCACTCCGTACAGCAGATCCTAACTTATGAGAAATATTCAGTGAGGAGAAGGCTCTGAGGACAGCAGGTTAGGTGAATGGGTTCTGTAGCTCTCAGACTCAAAATCAGGCAGAGTAGGAGACATGTCCATGTACTGCTCCTAACCCTACTACCAAGTCTGGACTCTGAGGTAGTAATTTATTCCTGTTTCTAGTGAGAGACCAACTTTCCATGTCCACAAGACATATTTGGACATATTCGTTTCTCTTAGGTTGAGTGCAGTTTGCTCAACTTCAGGTCTGGCTCCCATTTCAAAACACATACCTTGAAAAGTGTACAGTTAACCGTTAATGCCCAACAAAATAGTGGCTCTCAAATGTTCTTTAATTTGGCAAACAACCAAAAAAGAGACTTTTATGGGCCTACATGTTTCTTCCTGTCCCTTCAATAGTCCAGGGCTTGGTCTCCACAGCCCAAGTTCATTTGTTTTGATAATTGATTTCTTGCGTTCTCCATCAAGAAAGGCACTTTGCTACCACCAGGTGAACTGCATTATGTGGAAGAAATCCTGGGATTTGAAGCGAAACCCTTTTTCAGTAACGTGAGCATGTAAGGAGATTTTGTACCCTTTGTCTTTCACATCCATTTGAATGCAGTCCAGTAGATCATAAATACTTGGAGCTGCTTTCCAGGGGCCAAATTTCACCACGGATTTTTTATCCATGTCCAAGCTGTTCAAGGCATCCTGACACCTGGCCACGTCTTCCTCCGTTTTGACAACACATATGATGACACTGGAGTAGCGGGACGCGACCGCTTCGGCCCGTGCGATGCGGATCATCAGCTCAATGTTCTCACTGTAGTTGGGCACACGGGCCAGGAACTGTTTCCTTGCCACAAGTTCCCCAAAAATCTGAGGGGAGTCCTCCAGCTGCTTGATTAAGGGTTCGATGTCATAGAACAAAGCCTCCTTGTAGACATCCTGGATGCACTGGGTGGGCACCTGGTTACTGCGCAGATATTCCAAGATGTATTTGAAGTAAGTCCCCGGCCTGTCAATGAAGATCCTCCCTTTTGAGTCTGTCCTGAGTTTGTGCTGGCCGGTGAACATCTCTGCCAGCTTGGAACCAGGGTGTTTCTTCAAGGTGCTCAGCATCGTCGTGTACATCTCCCCGCCGACGTTCAGTTCCACGATTGGTGGCAACTACAGACGTCACAAGGGGAGAAAAACCACACATGTAAGCCATTGGAGGCTGCCAACATGGAAGCATCAAGGAAAAGGGAAAAAATACAATTGCAGCTGGGAGCTCTCATGGCAGTGTAAAAAGCAGAATGAGTCACAGAATCATAGAATCATAGAATCACCAAGGTTGGAAAAGACCTACAAGATCACCCAGTCCAACCATCTACCAGTCACCAATAGTTCTCACTAAATCACATCCCTCAACACAACATCTAGATGTACTCTGAACACTTCCAGGGTCGGTGATTCCACAACCTCCCTGAGCAGCCCATTCCAGTGCCTGTCCACCCTCCCATGGAGGGCAGTTGGGAATATCATAGAATGATAGAATCATAGAATCACAAGTTGTAGCGTGCAATGAGGTCTCCTCTGAGCCTCCTCCAGACCAAACAATCCCAGCTCCCTCAGCAGCTCCTCATAAGACTTGTGCTCCAAACCCCTCACCAGTTTCATTGCCCTTCTCTGGACACATTCCAGGGTTTCAAAGTCTTTCCTATAGTGTGGGGCCCAAAATTGAACACAGTACTCGAGGTAACCGAGTAACATGTAATCCAGACCATGTATTGCTAAAAGCAGATGCAGGATATTTATATTTGACCCTTGTATCCAGATCAGCAGAAGCATGGATATTTGGATTATGGATTAATCTTCACCACATCTTTAGGACACAGGAAAGGGTCATTTTGCTGGTATCTGAGGTGGAGTGCAATATCTGTTTAACTGTGCATTTGATAGGAATTAAAGAAAATCAGAGAATTGTAGAATCATAGCATGGCTTAGGCTGGAAGGGACCTCAAAGATCATCTTGTTCTAACTTCCTTTGTTGCAGACAGGGTTGCTGATCACTAGATCAAGCACTAGATCACGGTGCCCAGGACCCCGTCTAGCCTGGCATTGAACACCTGCAAGGACAGGACAAAATACTTTGTGCAACTGCTGTGGATTTAAGAACTAAGATTTAATGTTTGGATTTTTATCTCTATTTTATTTCACTATGCATTAATCCCACTGCTATTTGAAACATGAGAGGCCTGAATGCCCAGTGAGCTGAACCTGGTGTCACTTCTGATGACATTCCTGACTTAGTTCAGTGCTGAAGAATTTTATCAGCCATCTTTGCATTTTTGCAGCACTTGGGAGAGCAGGAGGAGAGGGAAGAAATGAGGCAGTTCTTTTCCCCCACTCTGCCAGTCCAGTAATGCAAGTCATACGCCTGGCCAGGACCGCACCTGCCACTGGGAAGGCTTGAGTCAATAAACAACCCTTTTCTCCAGGAGCTCACCTGTTCTTTCTTGGATCTGATCACACAGTGATCTGCTGCAGTGCTACCAGTCACATGCTTCAGCGTGTACCTAAAAGCTTAGCTGGATCCAGCCTTTGGTGCCCTATGGGTACGTACCCACAGGGTGAGATGACGTGAGCCGATCTCACTGTTTGTCACACCAGGACAAAGAGGAGGTTCCTGCTGCCCTCTCCCCTGTCTTTCCTTGTCACTGCTTCTTACCTTGTGCCAGCTCTACTTCTTCATTTTAGCGAGCTGAAGTGGCTCACAGAGGATTTAAGTAGCACCAGAGCTAGCAAAATGAGGGAACATGAACAGACAACTCATAGCAGAGGGAGATTATGTCTTTTAAATGACAGCAGGCTATAAGGTTTAGCAGCAATGAGTTCACAATGTAAGGAAGCCAGGACACAACAGGAGATTCAGGACAAAGACCCAGACAGAATATTGCTTTGCTCTAATGTAGGTGGCTTCATCTCCAGGGCAATTATTTGCACCAGGGCCAAGAGAACATAAAATGATTCTGCCTGACAGTATCTACTGATCTCTACCCATTAAAAAGCATGGCCCAAAGCTGTTTCTGTAGCAAAGCCTATCAGTTAGAAAATCTGCCATTAGTCCAAGTGATAACAACAGCTTCCCCTGTCAGGCATCGTTTGTCAGGAGGGTCTCATGCTTTTGAGCCTCTTTTTTTTTAAGATGGAAGGTCAAGGCAAACCAGTCAGTAATAGATCCAGGGGAGGAAAAGTAAAACACTGTCTGATTTCTGATTTCTGCTCAGTAATAGGCCCCTTGTCTTGTGGTTAACACTAATTTTCTTTACAGCTAGGAAAACCACTGCTCCCAGCTGCTAATTCTGCACATCTTAAACAAAGAGCAAATTATTCATCATTGGAGACCACTGAAAAACCCCTGAATACACAGCAGAGTTTTACTTAGGGATCTGGCAAATTAAAGTTAACATCAAATTAATTTCATAGTCTGCAAAGGAGAAAAATAACCAGTGAGGTTGTTTGCTGTAGCTTTGTGTGCCTCCAAGGGACACTGCCGTGCTTTAACCAGGCTGGTGCAGACAGGTTGGAGTCAGACACAGCTTTTCACCTAGAATTCCTGCCTTGCTCACACATCTGGCAAGCCCCTGTGCCTTCAAAGTATCAGATGGACAACAAAAAAATAAATGCTGTAGCTAACCCAAAGGGAATGCTCTGATCCCAGAAGAAGGAGACCCCAGACCTGCACCCCCCAAACCTGAACTGTACTCACCGTATGCAGGCTGCCAGTGACCTGTTTCCCAATGGGCTTGTGCTCCGAGGAAATGCTCATCTCCCCTCCTTGTGCTCCAGTCCTCTTTCAGCAGATTCTCCTTCAGTGGGTCAGGTTCTTGCCCAGCTGCTGCCCCTCAAACTTGAGATTGTCCCAAGCACAGCACAGCACAGGCTGCAGGTCTGGCCAGAGAGGAGGGAGCAGCACGGAAGCGGAACTGTTTGCTCATTAGTTTTCTGGCAGTCAGCAGGCAGCAGGGCGGATTTGGGCTGGCTGCCATCACACACTCACCTGCAGATGTCTGAGAGCTGAATCAGCCCTTCCAAAGGAGGCCCAGCTTTCCTGAGGAGGCCCACAACCTCTGCCTGAGTTGAATTAAAACCTGTAAACGCTTTCAATGCTTGTTATCATCTGCATGCTGCTCTTTTAGTGATGTGTGTCCCAAACCATCTCACCGATCCCACTGTTGTGCCTGGCAGTGTCAAAGCAGGGTGCTGGCCATACAAACAAGGTGATGTTATTTTCTTCCTTGCCAATACAGTCTCCGGGCACTAAGTCATTTGTGCAGGGTAAATAAAATCAGTCCCGAATCTCCACTGATACAGCTGGATAAAACCATGTGGTCTTTGGGGCACACAAAGATTTCTCTGTCAGCTTCTCTTATAGCTTACTTGTGTGCTTTTTTTCCCCAGTTTTATCTGTTGGTCTCGTGAAAAAAGTTATCTCCTTAATCAGCTTTGCTGTCTTTCATTTCAGGTGGTTGTCACCAGCAACAAAAGGGAAAAAGGGAATTAGTGTTGTGGTTTAAGCCCCAGAGGCTGAGCACCCACTGGAAGTTAAAACTCGTGGACTGAGATAGAATTATTTACTAAGATAGAGAAAAGGATAATAATTGTGACAAATATTTATACAGATGAATGTATTTAACAAGTGATGCACGAGCAATTGCTCACCAACCAGAACAGCCCCAACTGGTGCCCAGCTAGAAGAAGAGAGTGAGATCAACTCCCACCCCCTTCGAATGCATGATGTCGTATGGTATGGAATATCACTTTGGCCAGTTTAAGTCATCTCTCCTAGTTCTGTTTTTCTCCCAGTTCCTTAGGTCCTTCACTGAGAATGGCCTTGGCTCTGTTCAACCTGATTAGCAGCAACTATAAACACTGGTGTGTCATCAACATTGCTTTTCTCCTAGAAACAAAACGTAGCATCATACAAAGAAAACAGTTCAACCCCAGCTGAAACTAAGACACGCTTCCAAAAAATCTTCATGGAATCATTTCATAGAATCATCAAGATTGGAAAAGACCTCTAAGATCATCTCGTACAATCCCAACCCATCCCCACCATGCCCACTATGTCCCTCGGTGCCACATCTCCACAGTTCTCAAACACCTCCAGGGAAGCTGATTCCACCTAAGCAGCCTCTTCCACCACTTGATCATTTTTTTCTGAGAAGAAATTTTTCCTAATATCCAACCTCATGTCCCCTGGAGCAGCTTGAGGCCATCACCTCTCTTTCTATCACTTTTACCTGGATCCCCACCTCACCACTACCTCCTTTCAGGGATTTGTTAAGCGAAAAGGTCTCCTCTTAGCCTCCTCTTCTACAGACTGAACCACCCCAGTTCCCTCATCCCAGTTCCCCATAAGACTGTGCTCCAGACCTTTCACAGGCTAGTTGCCCTTCAGACACATCTTTAAAAATGAACACTTACTGGAAAAAAAGCTGGAAAATCTGAGTGTTTTTAGTCTTTAATTCCTGCAAATCCCATTCATTCATCTTGCTCATCCAAAAGTACCCTACATATGACTGACAGAGGTGGAACCCATGCTTTTTTGACACGGCATGTCTTCAGTGCTGGAGATGACAACCTTCTCTTTTGCAGCTGCAGAACTCTGGAAGGACAGAGTGTGGACAATTTCCCTGTACTACAACCAAAGGAGATTGGTGGTGGTTGAGAACAAACGTTCAATGCTGCAATGCAGATCCTTACCACAACAGCACAAGGAATAGCTGCTAGCTGTCATCTACAGCTCTTCTACAATACAAAGCCCACCACAGCCGTTTCTCCAATCTGATGGACATACTGGGCAGGTTCCCCCACTCTCTCACTCCTTTTTTACATCCTGGGCTCTTTTGCTAGCATGTTATAGAACAAAGAATTGGCATTTTGAGATATTTGGCTGGAAGTTGCCATCTATGTGGAAAATCTGATTGTTATTATTCAGGCTTCTTCTGGAACTTCTTAATCCCAATTGCTTGAAGATGGCATTTTTCATTCCTGCTATGCAAATTACTCCCAGTTGGAATTTTTTCTCTCTCTCTTTTTTTTTTTGGTAAGGATTTGATTTAAAATACCATAGTCATCTGATCTAAGAAGGGGCCTTAGGAAAAACTTTCTCACAGCCCAAGCCATTGGCATACCACTACCTACCCATTGGGCCCTTGTGCCTTTCTTTTTGGCAGTCACATCACAGATGGCAGCCTGGATTACTGGGACCACACATCTGATCTGTATGGTGTCCCAGCCATGGAAAGTTTTGCAGGGAGTTATCTCTCTGCATCAAAGCCCTCTGGGCCTGCACTAAGGGGAAGCAGTCACTTTTGTAGTTCATCACTCCTCCTTTTACCCCATGGTCAAAGTGATGCTGAGGAAACCAGTGGGTGGGAAGCAAACACTGAAAGGCAAAAGTGAGATCATGGCTCTGGAGGGGGCTGGAGGGCTCTCAGCACTCCATGCTGCTGGTATCAGCTAACCCAGACTGGTTCAAATTCCATTCTTCCCTTGGGAGAGAAGTGAAAAGCCAAAAGCATGAATGTCTCCATAGCCTTGGGCAACCCTGTCCTGGGATTCCCACAACCTCATTGTGGCTCTTGCTCCATACTCCCTGGGAGGCCTTGGCCATCACTGTTCTGTTTCTGGGACATTAGCTGGCTTTCTCCCTTTGGGGAATGAAATTTGCTTTGTATTAAGCTAGAATTTCTACCCAGGGTCTCTGTTGGGCTTTATTGTTACCACTTGACTCGGATCCCTGAAATCCCTCATCCTTTTGGCCTCTGAAAGCTGTCTCTGATGCACTGATGGTCTTTTTTGGGGGGACCAACCTGCTTGCTGCTGCACAGGAAAGGAGATCTCTGAGGAAGTTTCCTGAGTAGATCGAGAGGAATCAGCAAAGTGCTGATCTGAGAACTTGGGAATCTGGGGGATAGCCAAGGGGGAAACAAGATGTGGTGGTGGGTAAAGGTCCTGGTGTTTGTTTTCTGTAGTTGTAGATTGCCTTTCATCTAGAAGAACACTGTTGCTTTTCCTATCAATGGAGTGAGATAGAATGAGAAAACATGGGATTGCTGTGATTTTTGGGGCACCCTATGAATGAGGAGAGTTTAGCCATTAGGTTGGCATGAAGCTCGAAGTGCTGCTATAACCAGCAGCTGTGTCACCTTCATAGATCCCTTTCTCTTCTCGTAGAGAAGGTCACCATGACCAATCGGAGAGGCTGGCTGCCAAAATGGGCCATGGAACCTGAGGAGGACGAGCAACAGGGGCCATGAGATTTTCTCCATTCCTCTACTGGCTCCATGCATACAATAATGCTTCAAGCCTCTTGCCTATTCGTGAAGTGGCTCCTTTCTCTGACATTGCTTTTGTAGACATTTCAAAAATAGGCTTCCTTCTGTCCCCATCTCCAAGGACATCTCCAAGAGTGAAAACTCTTACAGGCTTCCTTCCATTGCTTAAAAGGATTACCCTTTACCCGAGCCATGTGCAAACATCCATGATATGAGTCACAAGAATAGCTTTATTACAAACTGAGCACTTTGTGTCTGCTGAAGAACAAGTAACTTGACAATGGCTTCGTGGGGAATAAATTTGTGTTTCTGAAAATTGTATAAATATGTAGATAACAATGCACTGGAACAGATTTATGCTGGTAAATGCATCAGATTGGAAAACAGCATTGTCCATACAAGTATTTTTAACAGATTTATTAGCACATTGGATTGGCAGCTTCTGTTTGTGAGAGTTAGATAAACAACATTCATATTTGCATTCTGTGTCCCAGTACAAGTAAATATATTAAACCCAATGAGGAAAAAAAAAAAAAAAAGAAAAAAGAAAAAAATAATTAAATGGTTACAGAAAGCAGCTGCTAAATTGGAAAGGGAAATGAGAAGCTTGGGGAAACGTGGGGGAAACAGCTGAGAGGGAGCACAGAGCAGCTCCTGTTTGTCTTTTATTTCCTTGCGTCTGACATCTTAGTTTCTTGAGGAGATTAAGCTACTTAGCTTAGGTCCATTTGCCTGGAACATGGAGGCAATGATCCAGATCTGATCTCCATCCTCTGTGTCATATTACATCCGCTAGTGTTATTACTGCTGGGAGTGAGGATAAATTGGTGTAAAGGACCCCCACCTGCTCCAAGGGGTCTCAGTGGAGGAGATTCCTGTGGAAAGCTGAGGAACAAGCCAGGTAATATTAAACAGCAGTAACAGGTTGGCAAAGAGGAGAGGCACAGCTATTCTAAGCTTTTATTTGGACACTATTTACTATCATCTCTCCGTTGAGAAAAGCTCCTGTGTACAGCCGGTGTTAGAGGGTTTCTGAAACAGATCCCAGCATTGGAGCAGCATTACCTACCAAGGTTCCTGTCGAGGCAGCTTGCCCCAGAGCTTGCCTTGCTTTCCCATCTCTTCACAGTCTTCACTTCTCCGTGAGTTCGATATGGCTCTACCATATTCATCAGACTGCATCCTGCATGGACACACCCTGGACTAAGTACAGCCATTAATTTCACAGAATCAAAGAATCACAGGATCACAGAATCTTTGGGGTTGGAATGGACCTCCAGAGATCATCGAGTCCAACCCCCCTGCCAAAGCAAGTTCCCTACACCAGGTCGCACAAGTATATTTCCAGCATGGGAAAACTTGAATGTAGGCTTCTAGCCTAGCAGGATGAAAGCACAGCTGAAAAACAAATCCAGCAGCATTTGCTATAGATCTGCTGAGAAACTGCACCACTGCAGCTGGGCAGGAGGCTCTGCACTTCAGGAGCTACTCCTAAGTCAAACAGCCATCCACTGTGCAAACAGCACAAGCACTTCCACCCAGGGCCTTCCAGCCATTTAGCTGCTCCACCCAGCTCTGTGTGCCTGGGTGGCTTCAGCACGTGCCTTTGGACAGGCTCCAGGTCACCAAAAGCCAAGACAGCCGGGTACCTCCATTCATTCCCAGTGAATGAATGGGGATAGGCACACCCAGAGTACAGCCTCAACCACTCATATTCCTGTCTGGTAAAACAGCCAACAAGCCATCAGTGTCCACGTTCCTAAGAAACATCAGTTTCCTGATCATCATGCCCATTGACTTCTTTCCTCTTTTTATATCGCATTCAAATTGGCTCGTAGACTTTCCTGGAGCAAGGAGCCAAACTTGCAAAGGTTGCAGCTCCAAAGTTGCAACTGTGCTCCCTTCTTTCTCTCTATCTTCATGTCCTTGATGTGCCCTCATGGAAAGTGTGGGAAGAGCTGAATTCCAAAATTCCCAGCTCTTTCTCACCTAGTGACCCTATTAAACATATTGACATGGATCCAGTCAGCTGGATCTTGAGGGACTTTTGCTTGTTTCCAGTCTAAGTTCAGGCTAATGCTGTCTGTCTAGCCAGGAAAGGGACAATGTGCAGAAGAGAAGAGCATTCTGGTGTAGCCTATGGAGAAGGGCAACCCAGACAGTATGTTTATGCCTGGTCTCATGTAGGCTACAGCCTATTTCTTCTAGGCGGTGGAGGAGAGGAAACATGGGACTGGTAATGGATAAGGAAGGCTGAGAGATAAGACCATATTCTGTAGATTAGGCACACAGAAATAAGGAAAGAGAGAGAAAACAGACTTTGGCCGTGTACCTTTGGGATACTGTGTGACTGCATCTTCAGTCAAGAGGAAATCCTTGGGTATCTACTGTGGAAATAAGCTCCTGGGGTGTTAGAAAAAAAAGGATCTGGTGAGAAAGCCATGCTTGCTGTCCTCTTCAGCTCTATACTCAGTGGCTCCCACTAACTTGACAAATCAGAGAGCTAGGCAGTCACCAGCCACATGAAGTTCAATAAGAGCAAGAGCTAGATTCTGCACCTGGGACAGGGCAGCCCTGGCTCTATGTGCAGACTAGGGGATGAGAGTCTGGAGAGCAGCCCCACAAAGAGTGATCTGAGGGTTCTTGTTGACAGTAAGTTGAGTCTATTTCACATGGAAGAAAGAAATGTAAATTGTTCAAGATTTGCTCATTTTTTATTACATGATAACAGCTCAGATTGGGTAGAACAGGGGTATTTCCCAGTATTCACACTGTTACAGAAATACTTCATGCCTACAATCTAATGATAAGCTCTGGTTCTATACACTCCTTCCCTGTTTCTCTGATGGGTGCTTGGGAACAATTTAACAGCAGTTTTTAGATACCTTGGGTAGTACCAGGCCTCTTACAGGAAATGTCTCTCCCTAAGAAGCCCCAGTAGAGCAGGATGCACATGAGAGCACATGCAGCACAAACAGAGCACAAACAGAGCCCACAGCCCCAGGAGCAGTTGCAAATCCTCTTCCCACAGATGCTGTCAGATCTCTGTTTTCTTTAATCAAAACTGAAACCTGATGGAGTACCAGGGTTTGTTCAACAAAAAACATCTGTGTTTCAGCAGTTGAATTTCTTTTAAAGAGGTCTAGAGAGGCATGGGAATGACTCCCTCTAGTGCTCAGTTCAGTAGCACTTCCCCAGAGCGACGGATCTGGGAGAGGAGAGTCACCTCTGGTGGGGCACAGCCTGTGCAAAGAGCACCAAACTACTGTCTAATATGGAACTGAGGGTGAGCACAGCCCTTGCCCTCCCATTCAACATATCAGAGGATCTCCACGCTCTCTTCTCTGCCTGGCTCCAGAGGGTGCCGCAGCCCCAGTGGAGACCAAGTGGAGAGGAGGCAGAATTGTCCCCAGGGCTGTTTGTGGTGGAGATGGCATGCTGGCACAATGTGGCAGAAATGATATGATGGAGATGGCATGAAGGGCTGGATGAGTGTGGGATAAGGGAAGGTATGTGCAGCTGATTGGGTTGGGACGTAAAGGTTGGGTTGGGATGTGGACAAGCTGGTGATCCAGGAGGAAGAGATAGGAAGGGGAGGAAAGATGCTGGAGGACAGGCTCCCAGCATGTGGCTCAAGACCAGGATTGCTCCAAGCTTTTGCAAAATGTGAGAGCCAGAGAGTTTTGGGAACAACTATCCCAGCACAAACCCAATTCCCACTCTCCAAAGGAGAAACCCAGATCACCTCCCTTCACTAGAGTTTGGCCTTGGTGGCCAAGGTAGTCCTTGTCATCGTGGGCTAGGGGACAGTAGCTCTGCAAAAGAAATGGCTTGTAGAAAACACACATGTACAATTCTTAAGGCTTTGCATTTTATTTCAGATCACTGACTTCGGGAACTGGTGACATTATCAAAGAAACCAGTGCGGAGGTGGTTTAGGCACATGCAGAACAAAAGCATTGTTTCAAGGTTACAGATGCCTTCTAGGAAGCAGTAACAGAGAACACTCTTTTCTGCCCTGCCTGCTGCAAGGCAATCCCCCAGAAATAGAGGTGAAACAAAGCAATGAGGTTTGCTGGGAGGATTGGCTGTGTAGCAACTTGGATGGTACAGCCAAACTCTGTGCTGGTCACAAAAGATGTTCCTCGGTGGGACTTGGCACAGGAGTAAAGCTGCCGCTGGGCTGCAAATGTCAGATCACCCTGTGGGGAGAATGGACACAGTTTGGTTGGAATGTCCTCATTCCTGGTCAAATATCCTCCAAAATGAGAGCTGACATTTTTGTGTAGGACATCCTTTCTGTGCTCTGTTTCACTACAAGAACCATCAGAGCTTGGTTTGATCTTGAGCCCATGTCTACGGTGGAGTGCAAGGGCCATGGAATCCCAGGAGTAAAAGTCTCACCAGCACAGAGCCTCGGCTGGCTTTCTGGGGGAGGACTGAGATAGTTGAGCTGTTGGCAGATGGTACGTCAAATTTGGAGACCAAAAATGCCAAAAGGCCCTTTTACTCCATGAGGATGGTTTGGAATCTTTTGCAGCAGCCAGACACTGCCTGTGCTACAAGCAGGAGAGTCTTGGGGTCAGCATGGAAATCCCAGAGTGACCCTTGTTCAGTGACACAGACTGTGCCAGTGGGTGATTGAGAAAGACAAACTCAGCAGAATCTGTTGAGCAATGAAGTGCAAAGGACAGAGACTCAAAACTCCTGGGATTTTGGGCAGTGATGCAAACATTGGAAAGATGCCCAGATGATGGAGCAATAAGACAATGTAAATTACCCCCCAACCAGCTTGCTTTGCCTCTGCATCTCCCCATGCTCCTACCTTGGATTCTCCGCGTGCAGGCTCATGAGCTGCTCTGACCTTCACTGAGGTTGATCTCTTCCAGGATCTGGCTGTACCTCCTGGTGAGAGCTTTGGTGTTTTTGGTGAGGTCAGTCAGAACCTGCTGCAAGCCATTCATGTGGTGGGACAGCCGCTCTTCCAGATTCCCATCTATGCCATCATCTGGGGCCGTGTTGGTGTCAGCATTGCTGGTGGGGCTCTGATCAGTGACGGAGGCCAGGCCTCGCTCCACCACGGGCTTGATGGCCTTGAG
>JAPSGF010000098.1:2113228-2187552 GCA_035772895.1 Perdix hodgsoniae | reverse complement strand
CTGGCACCTAACCTAGAAGCTCCTGTACTTCCTGCTCTACTGCGATGAGACATGATAACAGTGTAAATTCTCAACTTCTTTCAAAGCTTGCCAAGACTAAGCCTCTAATTTAAATAATCAGTCTTCTATAAGAAAGGAGAGGTTTAAAGACACAGTTAAGGATAAAGTGGGAATGAGGGGGGCAGGTGACAAACTCAATCATCTGAGGCTCAGAGGCCGTTCTCTGCATAGACAAAAGCCTGCTGTGTGACCTCAGGAAAAACCCTGCTGTTTTTTTGCACCTGATTTTTCTTTCCAGCTTGAATCTGGTCTAACTGTAATGGCAGCAGTGATTCCATGCAGACATTTCAGGTACTTTGCTCCCCACCATTTCACTGGGGACTACAGCCATGGCAGGCTGCAGGCAGCCTCATGCTGTGACCTTTCCTTGCATCTGGTCTCCTGGCAGCCTGGAACTCGGGGCCTGCTGGGCCATCTGGGTGCTCCCTGCCTCTCTGTGCATTCAGCTCTCTTCCTAGGAGAACAAAGCCACGGGGAAAAGGAGGAAAAGGCACACAGCTGACTTTCATCCTAAGGAACATTAGGAACACATCTCAGTGCCTAACTTTCAGCCTTACATTGCCTCCTGCTACGGCTTTATACAAAATGCAGCATGAGAGAAGGCAGTCTATTTACTACTACGATTTATAAAAATCAATAAAAATCAACATCTAATACAGGAATTCACATACTCACAGAAATCCTGCTTCATCTAGGCAATAAAGTTATGAATAGCTCTCTCTGCAGAAGTTTGGTAGATTCAGTTGAAGCAATTTTTGCTCATTTATTTAAAGCCTGGCAGCCATAACTGTATGAGGACACCCAGTGATTGTGCAATATAACTGTTCACCACACTTCCCAGAATTCCCACCAAAAGCAGTAATTGCTGTCACTCTTTAACTATCAGGAGGCTTTGAAATGCTTCATTCTGACAAGGGTCACCAGCACACCTGAGATTTCCTCTAATGATTGTTAGACATGGAGATCAAAAGGATTTGTTGGCAGGCCAGCCTCAGCAAGAGAGAAGTAAGTTTAATTTCCATAATTGCTGGGTCATTGTCTGTACATAGAAACCAGAGCTGCATGTGCATTTTGCAGTCCCAGTTACCTGCTGACTGCTGTAGGGAATGAGGTCTGTACTCTCACCATAGCAGCACTCAGCACAGAGCCCCATGTCCACGATGTGTATCTGCCAATTCATTTTGTGAGTGACAAACCTGTGTACTGGGCCCACAGACACGAACTGACTGAACATTTCACTAGTTACCTACTTCTGGTTAATCTCACAGTACAATTCCACTGCATCATGACGGAAGGTATGGGTCTCACCATGCTACTTGCTACCAATTTCGGAATTGGATTTTTCAAAAACTGCAGATGAGAAACTCAAGCAGTCCTTGGGTAACCTGTCAGCTCCTGGTTAGAAGGGTGTGTAGGAATCAGCACAGCAAGTAGCTCCATCACAGGCGGGGAAGGCAGAGAGGAAACCAGGCAGTATCTACAAAGTCGCTTTCGTATACAGCCCATCTGTTCCAAGGCATTCATTTCTGCAAGACTGGTTATATACCCAACATTCAGAGCAAACAAAGTCAGCTACAACAGCAAAAGTCTTAGCAACAGTCCATTGTAGAGGTTAAGCCTTGACCTCCTTGCACAGCCTGCAGTCTCCAGCTATCCCAAATACTGGTGCAGGCTTGAGGACATTTCAGGACAGTCTTACAACTGTAGTGAGCACCACCAGGAGGCTTCTGAGGACAAATAAACAAGCAAGGCATACTACTGCCCAAGGCAGAGCCTCCTGTGCTAGAGCTTGAGGGAGTCCCTGCACAGCTCTGTCCTCTGCAAAATCCCCCACCCACCGACACCTGAGCAGGTGCAAAGCCAGCACCAGATCTGAGAAGCGTCTCCAGAGGATGCAGAGAACAAAGGGCCACAATATTTTTCAGGATTCAGTAGTGTGGGTGGTGCTGAAGTATTCTGCATTTTCCATTGTGTCTTTTAACTAATAAGGAAGAAATAATAAATAAGGATATTATAGCAGTAAGATTGATTTAGAGTAAGTTGAGGCATGTTTGTAAAGGCACTTGGAGAGTCACTGTTGGACAGTATGTTATGTAGCGACATAAACTGGGCATGATGCAAAATACTTTAAGTTCATTTTTAAAAGTGTGTAAGTGGCCATTCACATTTCTCACACAAGTTTAAAAAAGAGGTTTCTTTAGAGGATCTGGTCCAAATGTCCGGTCCAAGTAACGTGATTGGACAGTATTAACCACAGAATCACAGAATATCCTGTTACATGGGACCTACAAGGATCATCAAATCCAACTCCCAGCTTCAGAAAGCACCATCCAAAATACAAACCTTATGTCTGAGAGAGTTGTCCAAAAGCTCAATCTCCCCTGAAATCCAGCAATTTTGGGCCACATTTGGTTATAGAAAAGTGTAGAACACTCTGTGCATTCCTACCTGGACAAATCATAAATACTGCAGCAGTACAGACAAATGTTTCCAGAAGTACTCTAAAATAAAAAGCAAGGGAAAAAAAAGTACTCATCAGAAACGACATCTTTAAATATACACTTAGGTGTAATGAAGAAAACCCACGAGAAACCTTTGTTACACTTTTGTATTTATTTATTTTAATTGAGGCGCCTCTCCTGATCCTTTCCATAGAGGTTCTGGCCCGTTGAGGCATGCAACTGTTCAATTGTAAAATATGCTACGGTGTCAACTTGATGTTCAGGCCTTTTACAGTTATTCAAAAAGCCTAAAGTAACACGCTGAAAAGAACTGCTCAATCCAGTGCTCCCTTCCAAACCTCAAAAGGAGAAGTGAATGACTACTGGTAAGGCAGAGGCACAAAGCAGAAGGGCCTGTTTGCTCCGTTGTGCCTGCATTACATGGCTGAACACACCAGACTGTCTGGCAAAGCAGGAGACATACCTGCAGCTTTTTGGCTCCTGAGATCCCTGGGACTGGCTCTTCGCAATAAGGGAGACACTGATCTGCAAAGAACTCCTTCAGCGCTTGCTCGCTGACATCCACGCCGACCACGCTGTGTCCCATGGCTGCCAGCCTGTGCACAGCAGAGGTCCAGAGGTTGTGTGAGCATCTCAGTGCACTAACATCTCTACACCACGCGTTCATACAGAAATGCTCCCCAGGCTCCGGCTTCAGGATGGACTGGTGCAACTCACCCTAACTTTCTGCAGCTCTCACATTTAACTGAACACTACCCCCATGCAATCTGAGTTTAAATTAGCATCACTCATTAAACCACCTCAGTTTGCAGGCTTTTTTGGATCCAGCTGCATTCCTCTATTCCTATGAACCTGGTGAAAGCGAGGATGATTAGAGAACCTATCGCTGTTTACACAAAGATGTTCTGTTGCAGGAGCCAAGGCAGCCAGGCTGTCCTGTGGCCCAGCAGTTTGGCTGATGGGGCAGAGGCTGCAGGCTGCCCAGCAAGCAGTCACTGTCACAGACTGTGGTAACCTGGGCTGTTGGGATTCCATGCGGAAGTGGTTCAGTTGGGGGGGTTGGTTTGTGTCCCTTCCCACCGGCAACCGCATGGACTTCTGCAGCCCATATTATTTGTTATAACCCCTCCCAACCCCCCCCCCCCCCAAAAAAAAAGTGAAAGTAAATTTTTTTTAAGGGTTAAATATATATATATATATAGTCCAAATCACTTAAATTCCCAGCAAACAAACCACGCCGTTTCCTCCCCTCAGCCCGCCTCCAGCAGCACGTTTCCACCAGCCATTACAGGGCTGGGAATTTCCCTTCTCCCTCCCCACACCAGTAAGGGTTTTCCTGTCACGACCCTTGCCGTTCCGTACCACTTCATGTCGACTGCTTTACCACAAAGAGGGAAAAATATCCTCAGCCCACTCCTGCCATTCACCAGAAGGTCCAGGTGCTTCTGTAGAAGCCTGCAGGGGAACAGAGGTGGAACTCAGCATTAGAAGGTTGTGTGGGTGCTGGCACAGAGCGAGCCAGGTGCTGCACAGCACTCCAGGCAGTGCCCAAACCCTTTGATGCAATACATATTCACAGTCAGAAATACCACTAGAAATACAAATACATGGATTCACCTGCCATTTTTTCTTAGAAAATAACCTCCGTTTCTGCTAGCAAGGGACACCTTTCTGCTTGTCTCCTCAGGTAACAAAGCAACGACCCCACCTCTTGGCGGGCCACTCAAACAGTGATGGTTAAACCGCTGCACCACTCCTCTCGAAACGGCTTTCAGGCGATTCCAGCTGGACGACGGCTGGGTTTCCACCCCGGGCCCCGTCCCCCAGCACACTCGCTGCCCCAGGGCCCTGCGCAGCTTTCAGGTCCGGTCGCACCCCTCGCACCCAGCAGCAGCGTGGAGCTGTCGCTTCGGCAGGCGCGGGGCTTCGGTCGAACCATCTAAAGCTCATCGTTTAGAGCACGATGTAAGGAGCAAAGGTTCTAAACGCAGCGCGATTTGAACGTTCTCCGCCGCTTTTAACCAAATGTCGGCGACAACAAGGATTTCGCTTTCAGGCCGCGGCGGTGCTGATCATTTTTCCTGTCCGTACGCTCCGCACTTATTACCGAGCGCCGCTCATCCCGCCCCCAGCGCTCCGCCCGGGCCGAAGAGCGAAGCGACCTACGGATGCCCGTGCTCCTTATGGAAGGCGGTGGCACCCGCGCTCCACTTCCGCAGCCATTCCTCCACGGACAGCGCCCGCTCCCGCTGCGCCTCGCTCCCGCAGCCCCCCGGCTCCTCCATCTCCCCTCCGACGAGCCCCTCAACGCGGCCGTTCCCGACGGCGGCACCTGCACGGCTACGGAGCCGGTCCGGGGCGGCGCCTCCCTCCCTACGCACCGGGGAGAGCGGAAGCGGCGGCGGCGGGAGGCGGGCTGAGCGCGCTCGGCGCCGGTAGGAGGAGAAGGAGGAGGAGGAGGAGGAGGAGGATGGCGCTGGGGATGGCCGCGGCGGTGAGTGAGCCCCGCTGCCCGTCGGCCCCCGGCCCGGCGGCGGGGCAGGTGCAGGCGCAGCCCCCCCCCCGAGCTCACCGCCGCGCCCCCCCCCTCCATCCTTCCCCCCTTCTCTCCCCGCTGCAGCTCTAGCAGGAGGCGGCTCGGGCACGCGTGGATGCGCTCTCCGGCCCCCGGGCGAGCCGGACCCGAGGTGAGCGCCCCGGGGACGCTGTCGGGGCCGGGGGACTCCGGGGAGGCTGCTGTCAGCGCGCTGGGGCTGCGCCCGGCCGCGGCTCACCGGCTGCTCTCGCTTCCTGGGTGTGGGCTGTGTGTGCGTGTGTGTGGTTTCTGTTTTCTTCTCTTTCCTTCTTTTTATTTTTATTTTTATTTTTATTTTTATTTTTATTTTTATTTTTTTCCTCCCAATGCAAACTTGCTGTCAACTCTCCCCGCACAGGCTGGGCGTTACGGGGATGAAGCGGTACGGAACGCGGCACAGCGTGTGTGTCATTCCCCTTTAAAGGGTCTCTTTCCTCCGGCACTGCGATGATAGGGTGCTCAGAGTCGCATAGAGCGTAGCGAAGTAGGCAGTGTCTGCTGCTCTTGAGAAAGCTGTGGGAGTGGGAGGTGTGGGGCTTTTGGGAGGGGAAGCGAAGGCAAAGCGGTGTACAGCTGGAAACAATGGCCTTAATGCAGTTATATCTGCAAACCCACCTCTTCTCCACCTTCTGCCTCGTCCCCTGCCAGCAACATCCACGACAGAAACACATCCGTGCTTCCCTACATCTGCTCTCTGCCTCTCAAGGCGGGAGGCCCTCTGAACCAACGACACTTTTACCAAACTCCTCAGTGGACAGTGGCTGTTTATTTTCCCCCCAGCCCCACGTACACAGAGGATACATACTCCCCTCTGACTTTGGGATGGGCTCTGACCGCCTCCAGCCCCTGCCTGGCTGCGAGGGATGACCAGCTGGCATGGCAGGCTGAGGCGATAGGTGATGCAAAAGGATACTGTTGATAGGACAAGGGGGAATGGTTTCAAACTAAAAGAGGGGAGATTTAGACTAGGCGGCAGGGGGAGATTTTTCACTGTGAGCGTGGTGAGGCACTGGCACAGCTGCCCAGAGAAGCTGTGGGTGCCCCAACCCTGGAGGTGTTCAAGGCCAGGTTGGATGGGGCTCTGGGCAATGGGGCTCTGGGCAGCCTGAGCTGGCGTGAGTGGCAACCCTACCCATGTCAGGGATTTGGAACTGGATGGGTTTTGAGGGCCTTTCCAACCCAAACCATTCTGTGTTTCTGTGACTGCTGTGCTATCCCTGTCAGCAAAACCTGACTTTCATTTCCTGGGGCTTGAAGTGGTACTTCTGGGAAACGTCATCTAAGTGGCACTAGTTGGCTTTCCTTCCTCTTCTCCAACCACAGCCACCTCCATACAGTGGAGTAGATGGTGGTAGACTGCTGTTGGTTTTTTTGGCATAATAAAAGAGATATCTTTTCTCCCTCTAATTACATATAACATTTGCATACAAAAAAAAAAGTTAATTTTTGAGTTGGCTTCCCAAACTCTGTTACTGTCTCACACACGTGGTTATCCTGTGATTTTGGTTTCTTCCCCCTTTCTGCATTCAAATCAGTTCTTCCTACCTGGAGAGCAGAAACTTTGTAAGAACTCCCA
The DNA here is from genome assembly GCA_035772895.1 of Perdix hodgsoniae. Lineage (NCBI taxonomy): Eukaryota > Metazoa > Chordata > Aves > Galliformes > Phasianidae > Perdix > Perdix hodgsoniae. The sequence goes on along the minus strand of JAPSGF010000098.1, from coordinate 2,180,879 downwards.
TTCTCTCTTGCTGCTACCTTTACTTAGGAGAATTAGTGAATGAAACCACTGCTAGCACTCCGTGCTGTCAGTTGGAATGAGGAGATGCAGCCTGGAACAACAGAAAGAAATCCCAGGTATAGGACAAATACACACATAAAAATAGTAATAAAAAATTGCAATCTGATCCCTATTACACATAGATAACATTCAAGATTCAGTGCTGTAGTCTGTTTCCTTTACGTGTGGCGGAGTGCAGTTAGATTTAATTCTTCCCGCAAGCTATTTTATTTGTATTTTAATCCCTGCAAAAAGAATACCTTTGATTATAATGCTTTACATATGCTTTCCCATTTCTGCAGTGTACTTTCTCATACTCCGTGCTTTCCAGATTACGTGATGAACTGTGGCCTTCTTCCTGTTCCCAGGGATGTGGTTAAATACAAACATGGAACTACCTTGTGGTGTAGAACTTCTCTCCTGAAGCAGTTTAGTAACTGCATTTATGATCTCCCAGTTAACAAACATCACAATGCAGCTGCTGCTGTTTAGACCCTAAATTCTGATGCACATTTACAGGAGGGTGTGTGAGTCATAGAATTACCAAGGTTGGAAATAGGCCTCCAAAATCATTCAGTCCAACCATCCACCTACCATCAATACGTCCCCACTAAAACACGTCTCTCAGTACAGCATCTAAATGGGACACAGCCACCTCCCTGGGCAGCCCATTCCAGTGCCTGACCACTCTTCCATCCAACTGTGTCCCCTGGTGCAACTTGAGGCCGTTACCTCTCATCCTCTCACCAGTTGTGTAGAAGAGGCTGGCCCTCACTTAGCCACAACCTCCTTTCAGGTAGCTGTAGAGCTATAAGGTCTCTCCAGAGTCTCCTCCAACCTAAACATTCCCAGTTTTGGAACTGGTGTTTCACTGGGTGGTGAACATCTGAAGAAAAGTACTGTACCATGCAGCTCTCTTGTCACCAATAAATCAGTTGTCAATGAGAAGAGCACCGTGAAGGCTTGGATTTCAGAGCTGGCATTGTGAACTGAATCTACTCACTTCGCTGACCCTAATTCTAGTCCAGATCTTCACGTAATGCCAATCAGATTACTGAAATCCAGGGTATGCTGATCTGGAACAGTCTTGTCAAGATGTACTCAAGGATCTAATCTTAACTCTGAATTTAGTTTAGTTGTTCATTTCCCCACAACGCCACCTTCATTTCCATCCTGAGTTACTAGGTAGGCTGAACAGATTCTCGTCCAGGTTACTCTGACAGGAGAAGCAGTGTGAGTGTGGCTGTACCGTCCAGGTGATTGGATAGCTCTGCAAGTTCAACCAATTAGTATTTTTTTCTTAACTTCTCCCTACCTTTTTCTCTACAGGTCTAATAATACAATGTCAGCTGGAAGGGTACGAACAAAGAAAAAGGCATGTTCTTCAGAGCAGTCTCCAGACAGCCTTCCTCTGAGGAGTTCTGGAAGACAGGTATTTCTAACAATTTGGCACTCTTGTATTTTTATTTTCTGTTAACGTTTGTAAAGAAAGTGGTTCACTGCGAATACTTCAGGGATAGAACGTTCTTGCAGGAAGAGGGAGAATCAGTCAGTTCTGTGAAGAAGTAGGCAAAGCTTCTTTTTTACCGACAGTATTCGGAAGAGACAAACGCTCAGTATAACTTGAAAATTCTTCACGTGTTAAAAACACAACCAGAGCTTTCTGTGCAGCCGAACCAGGCTGTCCAAGACCCAAAGCAATGTGATACACAGCATCTCTGAAGCCAACAAGAGGCATTTGGTATACAGTTTAGTATCTGGAGTCCAAAAAAATTCCTCCAGACCAGCCCTAATATTTTGTTTGAGGTGCAGATAAGATCACGGCTAATTAACATCAGTAAGTACGTGAAGGAGAGATTTTTTGAAGGTGGAATAAAAAGAACGCCTGAGGCTTGACTCATTAGCATGTGATGGAGCTTAAAATACTATTTAAACCAGAGGCTTTGCTTATAATTTCTTAAGTGGTATCAGTTAAGCTAAGTTAAGCTAAGACAATACATTTTTAGCTTTAAATGATATTTCCATCCTTACTGTTTTGTTTTTTTTTCTGGGGGAGGGGGGAATAGAAAAAATGACCTAATTTGACAGCTGTTTCATGCTGCAGCTATTTCACAGTGGATTCAGAAAGTTTAGTTTGTGTCCTTTCTACCATTCAGTGCCACGCCACAAGATGCAGAACTGTCTGAATGCCTCTGTTAGGAAACACATCTGTGTCGTTTCTGGTCAGATTTCAGCTATTCTTTATTAGGTGAAGAAGAAAGCAGCCGAGGCAACAGATGATGATGAGGATGCATCAGAAAAGAAATACAGGAAATGTGAGAAAGCTGGATGCACTGCAACGTGTCCCGTTTGCTTTGCCAGCGCAGCCGAAAGGTTTGTTTATTTTTATTTGCACTTTTTCATGGACTCTTCTAAGCTTGCTATTTGAAATTCTAACCACATTTTGAAAAATCCCTTCATTTCCAAGTGTAGAGGGAGAACTGAAGGACACTAATGCCAGTCTTAAGGTGCCAGGAAAGTGGCACAGGTTGTTCAGTTTGTGGTTAAGGTTCTAGCGCGCAAGTTGCTAATTCTGATAGAGTGTATCTTCAGCTTAGTATAAGCCTATTGATGTTATTAATGGCGTCCTCTGGAACACGCCTTGCTACTGTGAAACCAAGAGCATCTGAGTGTAACCTGAGGAAGCTAAACTTGCTTTCAAGATGGAAAATGAAACCGCCATTTACTGCAGAAATTCTTGATCACTTTGTTGTTGGAATGTTTTGCAGTCCGAGGTGAGACTCTGAGTTTGACATTTTAGGACTTGGGAGACAATCGTACTTCTTTGAACTCCTTGTTCTCAAGCTGTTTGTGACTTTCAGTGTGCTAATGCCAGCCCTTTTGCATTCTGACCCTGGAGATGCATCTCGTCAGTACTGTGTGTTCAGTATCTATAAAAAGAAACATATCAGACCTCATTATGCAGTAGGCAGACTGTAATTACATGGCATTGTTCACTCCCTCGTTAATTGGACAAACTTTCCTCATTTTATTTATTCTCCAGTGATATAAAATGCTCCAATGCCTCATTTACTTACCTATGAGAATTCTTCTTTGTTAGCTGGAGTTAAATGTTGGCACAGGAAAGCCAAGCGTTTCAGCAGTTGTGTAAGAGACTTTTAGGGGAAGGGAGTACCTGAGAAATCACTTTTAGTGATGTTATATATATTTTTTGAAACAACAGATTTTGCATAACCTTTTTTTTTAAATATTATTTTAATGTTGTGATAGATTCTATATTTTATGTACATATATATATATATTTCCAATAGAATACATATTTTCAACATTATTTATTTGAGATGAGATCATTTTACCACTGTCTCTTTCAATTAGTACCGTAGGTCACTGCTTTTTACCTTGTGCATTTGTCTTGAGTCATTTCATTGAGTTTAATGAGTTTTCTAAGCAAAGAGTGATTGCTTTGCATGATGAATATAACCTTTGCTAATAGGCACTTATTTCCAAGAGTAATAAAGAATAAAAGTCCAGAATGCATAAGGGTTTCCTTAAGGTTTTCCCTGCTTGGGATAAAATTGCAGCAAACTTGATCACGTGGAAAAAAAAAAAAGAAAAGGCAACATCTGTTTTGTGTTCAGATTTGCACATATAGTTGTGTCAGCTGATCTGGGGACTAGATCTTGTAATGATTTGTGAATCCACTGATCACTCATACAAGAAAAATACTGATCAAGGTGACCCCCTCCCACTGCTGCACCAGTACCAGAACAGAATGAAAAAAAGGTAAAGAAATGATAAGTTCTTACAGAGAGAGACTTTGCCTTACACATTTGGAAAATGCTTTGTGTCTCACAATAGGCAATATAAAAACAACACTATTTTATGTTCAGGAAGCGTCTACTTAAAGGGTACTAAAGCAGGGCTCAGTGGACCATTGTTGGAGAGAAGTTGCTGGAAGCCAGGCCAACTGTAAAACTGCTTATTGTGCATACTTTGCCTCCTTTGCATCTGGTGTTGCTTCGTTTGGGAACTGGAAGTGTCTGAGACAATTGAAATGATCTTCTCGTTATTGTCATTTGAAGAACTGCAGCGCCTTGTGCGTGACAGCCTTCATGAACATAACATAATGTCCTGGCTTGTCCCGAATATTTGGTTCACATTCTAGAATGTGCTATTGTTAATAGGGTTTTTGAAATGTGCCATGAAGCTATTTCTGTATTTCTGCATTTCAGATGTGCAAAAAATGGGTATACGTCTAGATGGTATCATCTTTCCTGTGGGGAGCACTTCTGCAATGAATGTTTTGACCACTACTATCGAAGGTAGATTTGCCAATTAAGATTGTGCCTTTTCAGTACTTATTAAAATTTGACAGATGATACCAGTGAAGAGGCCTCATATACTTGTGAATAATACAAGGGTTCATCCTCTGCGCTTGCTTTATTTGAAGCGATGGTTAGATACTGGTGTTAAAACTGCAGGTGTTGTATGGACTAATCATCAGCATAAATGTGTAGCGTGAGCAAAACCAGTAACTTTACTTAGGCTGTTCTACAGGTACAGTTATTCTAAAGCTTTCCTCTCTTTTAAAACAAGAACAGAGAATTTTAAAAGATGTGAGTGGATTTAAGTTGTTTGAAGTAGATCCATTTTCCCTTAGACAGCAGATTCACTTTATAATGTGAGCTCAGGAGAGAGAACTTGGCTCAGAATAAGACCAAAGCCAGCAAGCAGGTTTTGCTTGCATTTCAGTGACTCTGAAGACTCAGGTCAGGGTCAGGAAGTGCTTTGGGCTCCAGGCTCCTTTCTGTTTTTGTGGGAACCGAGTCCATCTCTGCTAAGATTTCCGAGTGCTTATGAACTCAGCAGCACCTGTAACTCAGTCCCCATTTTAACTTCTGGGAAGTATGCCCGTTACCAAGAGGATATAGTGGCCAGGATGCTCTTTATTGCTATCACAAGAACCACAACTTGCTTTGTTTCTAATAGGAAAAATATAGGGACTCTCTTCAGCCTTATTTCTCTGTCCTTACATAAAAGGTTTAATTTTAGAATAACCACTGTTGCTTAAAATGAACTAGATCATTCCGTTTCCTAACCGCTTGCCTTTTTTTCTCTTTCTTTTTAGTCATAAAGATGGTTATGAGAAATACACTGCCTGGAAAAGGATTTGGACAAGTAATGGGAAAAGTGAGCCCAGCCCAAAAGCCTTCATGGCTGATCAACAGCTCCCTTATTGGGTAAGGTGGACAGTGGATTTGTGGAATATGGTGTACTTCAGTGTGATGTTAATTTGTGAAGGTACACAGTTTTGAACGGATGTTTGAATTAACTCCCCTGCCCCGTCTTTTCCATCTTCTTGAACTGAAAAACTTTCTGATATTGTATGATCAGGCAGCTGAGTTTTTACAGGGGCTAGAAAAAAAGCTCAAGATAATAATTCTGATCAACTTCTCCACTGTTGGACACCTTCTCCAAATCTCACAGAGAACAACTTTCTATTGCTTTTTGTCGAAGTACCGGCTAAGATTTATAATATTCAGATAGAGTAAGACTTAGTGGGGAAAATGGGACATATCAGCTATAGCGAACTTTGAGTGTGAAAGACTTGCAAAACACTGATTTTTGTATTTCCACACTGCAGGGAGTAGAAGAGAAAGAGATGGGAATGGGATAAAGTTTAAAAAAACATACCATAGAATCACAGAACGGCCTGGGTTGAAAAGGGCCACAATGATCATGTAGTTCCAACCCCCTGCTATGTGCAGGGTCGCCAACCAGCAGCCCAGGCTGCCCAGAGCCACCTCCAGCCTGGCCTTGAATGCCTCCAGGGATGGGGCATCCACAGCCTCCTTGGGCAACCTGTTCCAGTGCCCCACCACCCTCTGGGTGAAAAACTTCCTCCTAATATCTAACCTAAACCTCCCCTGTCTCAGTTTAAAACCATTCCCCCTAACCCTGTCACTATCCAGCCTTGTAAACAGTTGTTCTCCTTCCTGTTTATACACTCCTTTCAAATACTGGAAGGCCACAATGAAGTCTATTGAAGTAGTGCATGATATACTTTTCGCAGCAATGCTTGCAAAAGCTACTGAAGTAGTAATGGCTGTTGAATCAATTTTGGATTAGGTTCTGTGGTGAAATTCAGTCTTTTAGGAAGTCAGTGCAAGACTTAGTATACAAAGTGTCTTACACCTGAACGTTATACCAGAATGAATTTAACAACTGCATTTAAGAATTTCCTCACATCTACCTTCTTTCAGCTGGTTATCGAGGCTTCACTAGCCTTATCTCTGATCAGCCGGTAACAAGTAAAAACATGTTTGTTTTTTGCCTCGTAGGTGCAGTGTACAAAGCCGGAGTGTGGTAAATGGCGTCAGCTGACAAAGGAAATCCAGCTGACACCGCAAATTGCAAAAACCTACAGATGTGGTATGAAACTAAACAATTCCACCAAGGTAACACAGAAGACTTTTGCTCATACGGAAACTCGTAACAAGTAGATGTTTCTTATGCAGATATTATTTACTTCTTACTTTGCTGCTTAATGTTTCTAATTCAAAAACAGTTGCCTGATGGCCTGCAGAGTTGCAGGGTGAGAGGCCTACAAGCTGTTTGGCCTTTTCTGTATCCTGAGTGAAAATATCAAGAAAAGAGAACTTGAAATACTTTCTGTCTGTAGTCAATTATAAAGTCACTCATTCTGAAGCTATGAAAACATTATCAGAATATACGAAATAGAAAAGCATCACAATGTTTGTTTTAGTTTATCAAGCCATACTCATTATTGAGGAAAATGTTTGAGAAGTTCAGTGAGCCTTTGGTAACTTCTAGCAAGTTTCATCATGGGAAATTTTCAGCTTTGACATGAAGAAAACTCATGAAAAAGAGTCCTTATAATGCCGCAGAATCTTTTTTTGTAAAAAACATAGCATTTCATCTTGGAACTTTGTGATACTGTTGAAATAAGTTAATTTGGTTTAATAGTCTGGACTGGAAGAGTCTCTCTGAAAAATGTAGAATCTTTCCAGATTTTTTTTTTCCCTTCCGATTTGTTTTAGTGTTCCACTCCATTTTGTGGAATAAGACACACATTCTTATGTCTGATCAATAGAGACTATTTAATTCAACAAATGAAAAGCATTTTCTGGTATATCTTGTGGTTTTTTTGGTGTGTTGTGTTTTTAACTATATTTTTCTCTATTATTTACTTTTACTAATACAAACGCCCATGCTACAGAAAACTAACATGAATGCATTATTCGGTTTAAGGAAACATGCCATAGCCAAATTGCTTTGTTTTATATTTAATTTTTGTTGTGGAGTGTAAGAATAGCTCTGATTCGATTGACTTTTCTTTCAGACGGAGGGCTCAGACCAATGTTCCATGCCTGAGGACTTGGTGAGTAGCAGCTGTTCCTCCTCATTTGTTCAGAATACAAAAACAACCCCAAAGCATGGCATACCTCTTTCCTTTTCTTGGTCTTTTGGCCAATTGTAGCAGTATTTATGCATTTTGCAAAGGACACTATTTGCAATAGAGACTAGGACCTTCTACTTTCTCATCTTTTTTCCTCTCTTCCCTGACTATACCAGTTAGATTTCAGGAGGTTCTTGGTGTCTTTGAGTTGTGGCCATTGATACAAGTTTCACTCCTTATTCTCATTTTTGATCAGGCAAACCAGCACTCAGCTGCCAGTTTTCAAATAAAAATCCCCATCCCCAAATTTCCCTCTCTTCCAGGTGGTTTCCATCTTCAGTTAAGCTTGTCTCCTCTTTCTGAAAAGTGCTTAGGAAAGCCAAAACATGTTTTCTCTCTCCTCTACCTCCCAATATGAATGATACATGATGCATGTCGGTGTTGCAATCATTTTATGATCGTGTAACCTCACATTTCAGATTGAGTATGATATGATAAGCCAGTGTTGGCAAGTGTACCTGAGGTACCTCTGTCCCAGGAAACGTTCATAATAATTGTTGACTGCTCTGGAAGTTTGGTCGTTTTGTTTCCTTAATGCACGTCTGCTATGTAAAACAAGGCTGAATCAGCAGCATTTCCTAGTGTTTTAGAAGGTCTTTGATGGGGATAGCAGAATTTATATTAAATCGATCAGTTAGTTTAGACTTCTAAGTTCAGATTTCTTGTTGCATGAGCAACTGTAAATGTTTTATCATGGGCCTGGTAAGGCATAGGTGCATTGTCGTGGCATGTCTCGTCTGTTTGTTTTCCACATGGGTGTGGACTTCATGAAATTTCAGCTCAGTTTCTGAGGTTAATACTGCTAGTTTTCTGTGTCAGGCTGAGGACGGGGAAAGAGGGAGAGAAAATGTCTTTATGACTTGCAAATCTGAGATTGGTACTTCTAGCGCTTTTTGGTGTCCGTTCTGGAGGGAGGGGGGAATTGGTTCATTTTACAACGTTTTCAAAGTACTGACGTGTTCTCTTCTCCCCTCTTTCCTTCACTTCTCCGCTTGGCCAGAGAGTGGCTGAAGTTTCAGACCATTGGTGGTACTCCATGCTCATACTCCCTCCTTTGCTGAAAGACAGTGTGGCAGCTCCCTTTCTAGCTGCATATTATCCAGACTGCGTGGGCATGAGTCCATCCTGTACCAGCACTAATCGTTTACCTGGTGAATCCAACCTTGTGAAGTTAGAGCACTTAAAGAGCGTGCCTAATTTGACTGGTAAGGGCCATCCGCAGGGCTCTGTTCCTTAAATAGGTGTGATGACTGTTGTCTTATAACTGAGTTTATAAGGCACACAACGCTCCTGACTCAGAAACACCAGTTCTGTTCTCAGCACTAATACACACCCTCTGTGCGACTGCCTCTCTACTTCTTTGTCGTAATTTACTCATTTGTAAGACAAAGGTAATGCATTTCTTTAAGGTGTAAGCACAGACCTCATAGGGTTTTTGATTATTACCTGCCATTTGGTAACAGAAGTGGGAAGTTAACATTCCGGTACTGAAAGATCATTTGTTTACTTAAGGAAATTAAGGTTTGTAATAACAATGTTTAATTCTGCTAGTTTTGACGTTGAGGATCTTTGAGGCTTTGCAGAAAAGGATTAGATTTCTTACAGCTTATGGATTTTGTTTAGGTTACTTTTTGCTAATAACAGCTCTGAGACTGACAGTCAGGGAGTGAGATCTGCAAAACAGGTTCAGTATGAAAGAAGGTAATTCAGGATTCCCATACTCATCCTTATTGATATACCTCAATACTGGCTCAGACAGAGTACTTCAGGGGAAGTTCTGCTTTTGTGTTATCCTAGCAGGCTTTGTTCTCCTTAGGTGCTGAAAATAAATCCGCTCATCTATTCAGCAGATATTTACCTGCTTTATAAACAGGAAACCAACTTCATTATACAGAGCTGCTAGCGCTGCATGCGGAAGATGATTACTTTTAGTCACTGCTCACTCTGGGTGGAGCTGGTAGCTGAAAATGAAAGCAGTTCAGAGGACTCCATGAGCCTGTACAGCAGTGCTAGGCTTTAGACTCGAATTTAGATCCTGTTCCATGTTGGACCAGTCATGGCATCTGAGGGCATGCGCTGCTTCTCTGACAAAACTCAAACTCTGACAGGCCCAAGGCGCATTGGGAAATGCAGCAATAATTAGTACTACACAGCCTGGAGTGTAGAAAAAGGGAAAACCATATTAAATGAAATTGTTTTAAAAGTGGCTAGAGGTTGGGATGCTTCCTGGCTTCTTTATCTGTGCCAGGTCAGTGAATTGTCTTAAAGGGAAAAGGATAAGTAGATAAAACAGAATATGACTATATTCTTTTGTGTGTGTGTCTTTATTCAGTTGCAGGAATGAACAAATATTTCCAGCCTTTTTACCAGCCCAATGAATGTGGGAAAGCACTTTGTGTAAGGCCAGATGTCATGGAACTGGATGAGCTCTATGAGTTCCCAGAATATTCACGAGATCCTACCATGTATTTGGCCTTGAGAAACCTGATTTTGGCTCTATGGTACACAAACTGCAAGGTAATTGCTAAAAGTTAATTTGTTTGCTTGCAAATAATTGCTGTTATGGGAAGAGGAGGTTCTAAGTGGGAGGAGGCAAGGGAATTGGACTCTCTTACTATATAGAGCCTTATGAACCAGCAAAAATTGTTTCTATCCTTTTGAAAATTCTTTCCAAGATTGGATTTCCACTCCACCTTTAGTTGTAATGCTTTGGACCTTCTTTTATGGTAAAATGCTGAAGTTTTAAAAGCATTAATCCTTCACTAAATCTGCTCAGCTATTTACTGTCAAAAGTGATGTTTGGACATTTCTAAACAGTTGTTTGTGTGTGCTTGACAGAATTATTTTTTTTCTCATATGAATGTTGGACAAGTAAATGATTGTCTTTCTCCTTTCGTTTATTCTACAATCCTGCCCTTCAATGAAATGGCTTCTATTCATATTTAATATAAACAAAATCAAGAGTCAACTAGAATTTCACATGCAGAAGCTTTCAGACCCCAATATCTGTATTATAATTGTGAAGATTTTGGATATTCATCTAGCTTTTATTCTGAATGCCATTTTAAACTGAATTTTAATGGAATGTAACCATGAGCACTGCCACCTGCAGTCAGGGATGGATTTCAGTACCATGCTTGTGCTCATGCAGCATAGCATGGAGTTTGCAAGAACATCTTCTACTCTTGTGTTTTTATTCCAAGTTAATTTAGTTTTTTATTTAAAGGAAACTCGGAAGAGATAAATTATTACCTTAATCTGTAAGGCTGACTGGCAAGAAACATCCACAAAAATTGCTTTTAAAATATTCTCAGGCACTCTGAGATTCACTCTCTATGATTCACGATTAACCTTTACCATGTGGTTTACAATGCAAATGCATTGCAAACATGTGAGAGTATTGAATACTGAACTACCAACGCTGTGTTTTTTTTCCCCCTTTTTCTCTTCTACAGGAGGCTCTAACCCCTCAAAAATGTATCCATCATATAATTGTTCGAGGGCTTGTGCGTATTCGCTGTGTGCAGGAAATGGCAAGGATACTGTATTTTATGACAAGGAAAGGGCTAATTAATACAGGGATTTTATCAGTCAGTACTGACCAGTATCTTCTTCCTAAAGAATACCACAACGTAAGTAGCTGTAACAATCCCTGTGTTATCAGTACTATAAAATGACATAGAAGTTTTTTTTGCTCTTTAGCTCTAGTTGTGTCGGAATTACTTCTAAAAGCAAACATATTTCACATGGCCCTCACAGAATCATTGAATTGCTCGGGTTGGAAAAGACCTTCAATATCATGGAGTCCAACCACAGCCTAACCATACTGCCCTAACTCTAACAGCCCTCTGCTAAATCAAGTCCCTGAGCACCACATCCAAAGGGTTTTTAAACACATCCAGGGATGGTGACTCAACCACCTCCCTGGGGAGCCTATTGCAGTGCTTAACAACCCTTGCTGTAAAGAAGTGTTTCCTGATATCCAACCTAACTATCCTGATATCCATCCTAACATCATCAACCTGTGCTCACAGAAACAGCAGAGATGGGGCTTTTGCCAGCCAGGTTTGTATTTCCACAATATATGTGGAATTCAACCCAGTGGATTTGAACTTTCTTTACACTTTTCAGATGGGTGGGAACTGTGGGGGGAAAAACATGCAGTATGCTTAGGTTCTTCTTGTGCCTTAATCCTGGAATATACTTCTGCTTCCATAGGTGAGGAAACTCATATTATGTTCTGGTTTGCAAGAGCCATGACTAAGGGGTATATATTTATGACTAGCAATTTTCATGACAGAATGCAGAAATTTATATAATGAATGCATTCTGTAATAGAAACCTCTTAGAAAAAGTTGATTTCTGTGTGGAGATTGTATTTGCATGTGTTCTTAGTTTATAAAAAAGCATTTATTGATTGCCCCAATTTGTGATTGGAATTGTTACAAGTGAAGTTATTTGTCTGAGAACCGTTCGGTTAAAAGAAATTGAGACATCTGCAATTAAAATTGCATTTCTGAAATGTAAGGGTACTTCAATTTTAGCAAGACGAATACATTTGCAGCTATCATTTATATTTTAGTTCTTAACTACCTCTATGTCTTTGAACATTATTTTATAGAAATCTGTCATTATTGTTGGGGCTGGTGCAGCAGGATTAGCAGCAGCTCGACAACTACACAACTTTGGGATTAAGGTAAGAAACTTTAGAGTCTGTTCCTTGAAAAAACAGATTTTCTCTGCTTTGGAAACGTTCTTCCTCAAAATGAAGAAATAACCTTGTTCTTAGAAACATCTAAGCATGCAGCATCTCAATTAATTGTCAAAATTGGGGGTTTTATTGAGTAAATTTTCTGTTAAAGACAGAATTTATCTTCATCTAAATTTTAACAAGGCAAATAGTACGTATTGTACGCAGATTTGAGTAGGGAAGATAAAGGGAGACAGGGATATTTGTGTATAAATAACACAACTGTAGATGGCAATTGCTGTTTAAATGAGATTTTCTCTCTGTTTTGCACTCTAGTGTACCTATATGTACCTATATGTTTATTAAACACAGATTTCCCTTCCCCTCCATTTACTATTACCTGTATGATCCTAATATATTAACAGAACTTTACACATCAAAGAATAGCAATATTCTTTACAAATTAAATGTTTGCAGGGCTGATGTTTAAGGAAATGAATGGGTACGTTGCTTTCCTTTTTGTTTTGTTTTTAATTAGTGAAACCCTAGCTCCTATTGCTCCATAAACTCTCTCTCTTTCTGCTGAATTGCAAATTGTAGTGCAGCCTTATTGTCCATCAAGACCTTTTGAAAGCTCTTCTGCAGTAAAATATGGAATTATTGAGTAGGACAATTTTTTTAATATATGAAATATCTTGCCAAGTTTTTAAATACACGTACATTTTTTTTTTTTCCCCTATTGCTTTCTGCTGTTTTGGAGGGAGTTTCTCTAAAAAGAATTTAGATAAAAATAAAAGCAAATAAGAATAAATATATGTAGTTATACAAAGTATCTATCCAGTCCAGCATCAGCATTCAGTCAGGATGCTGAAAGAAGTATGTATGAATGACGTAAACGTGAAAATGAGCTATTCTGGGAATGCCCTTGAAATAAACTTCTCCAAAAGGATGACAGATATCCTTAGGTGGATGTTGGACAGAGTTCATCACATGCAGCATGCCTTGAACTCTAATTTTGAGATTTCCAGCATGTTTTTAGTGTTTAGTGTTAAATATTTTGAAATTTTCCACTGGGATTGTTTCTTGAAGTATCACTTGTTGTACACGCGTACATACCCCAAAGGGTAACCTTTAAATAACCATTTAAATGTATAAGCAACCTATCTCAAGAAATGAAAGTAAAGTATTAAGATTGTTAGCATTGTTGGCTTGCTTCTGCTTTTGTTTTGTTTTCCCCTTTCCTCTGGAGTTGTCCACGTCTCACCATTTACTGAACCGCACTGTGTCGCAGGTCATTGTCTTAGAAGCTAAAGACAGAATTGGTGGCCGAGTGTGGGACGATAAGACATTCCCAGGCGTCACTGTTGGGAGAGGTGCACAGATCGTCAACGGATGTGTCAACAACCCAATGGCACTAATGTGTGAGCAAGTGGGTTCTCTGCTGTGGTCGTGCATTATCGTTACGGAAGAGGTTGTTAGAAGCTGGGTGTGGGTGGGTGGCTAAGGGCGGGAGTCTCTTTTCATGGCATGATTAAAACACTGTTCTGCGTTTGGAGTGAACTCTGTGCTTCTGTCCTATCTTTGGTGACAGATGGGGAGAGAGAAGGGCTGCAGAATGGTTTCAGGCACATTATGTAAAGAAAAACAAGGCAGCTTCAGTTTCAAAATTGGAAGAAACTCCTTTTTTTTGCCCTTTTCTAGAGATAAAAATATGAGGCACTTGGCAGACTGCTGATTCTAGTACAGACATAACTTTAGAGCTGAGAAACACTTTACTGTGGTACGCTATTGCTATGCTATTGTAATACACAGCTTAGTTATAGAGTTGCCTTTGCTTGGCCTCTGCATTTCTAGTTTGATTCTGAGTAAGTAATGCTTAATATGTTTAACAGATACTTTTGCAAACACAACACAGCTTGACTTTTTTGGTCAGGAAGCAGAATTTCCCCCAGTGGAACTGGAATATGGAGTTTATTCAGAGAGGCATGTAAATCCAGCCCACGCTGTTTTAACTGTTTAGGGTTCTATAGTGTCATGAAGAATAAAAATGATGAGGTTTGTTATTATTTTCTTTAACAAACACTTCAGTTACGAGGTGAGAAGCAGTGGCTTTTGCATACATGTTGGGTGCTCACCTTATGCGGTTATTTGATGTCGTATTTCATGCAAAGTACAGCTCTGTCTTGAGATCTGCAGTGGGGAGCAACATCCCAGAGATATGCAAGGATATGTGAAAAAAACTGGAGTGCACTAAAGTAACAAGGCCCTAGGGAGAATCTCCAGACTGACTGTGTAGAATATAATGAATTCTTTGCAATGAGTTGGATAAGCAGAGAAAGATACCAGGTTTAATTCAGAACCACTTCTTTCGTTGCTTGCTTGATAATGAAGCTGGCAGCAACTGGCAAGATGCATCTGTTGATGCCTGAACTGCAGGGAACTGTTAGGCCATCAGGCATCAGAAAGTTGTTGAAAAGAACTAATTTCAGTGGCGATTAGAAAATAAAGTGAAGGAAAAATGAAAGAAACTCGTTCATTATGTTTGATACCAGACACATCTCCGTGCTACCCCATGCCTTGACAGGAAAGTTGGAGACGAGGTTTCAAGGAATCTCCAATATAGAAAACAATGGAAGAGTGGGGAAAAACAGTCTGTGGGCAACTAAGAGATGGAAGGGCAAGTGGTATTTCAGAGCACAAGAGTCTGAGTTAATGACTTATTATTTAAGACCATGAATATTTTTTCAGTGACATCATTTAAATCGGAGGGATTCACCTTTCTTTAAATAACCTTACACAGCTAGGCACTGTAGTTTCTCCATACTTATAAAGCAATAAAATGTCTTTTTCTTAAGCTCGGCATTAAAATGCACAAACTGGGGGAGAAATGTGACTTGATCCAGGAAGGTGGAAGGATAACAGATCCCACTATTGATAAACGTATGGACTTCCATTTCAATGCCATCCTAGATGTTGTCTCTGAGTGGAGAAAAGATAAAACCCAACATCAAGATGTTCCTCTTGGTGGTAAGTGGGAGATGTATTTAAAGGTGAATCTGTTGGCTCTGTTCATAACTGTCAGAATTTAGAATTTTATATTAAAATGCCTTTTACATCAGACATTTTTAGGAGCATATGGCTGCACATCTAACCTTTAATACAGCAGTGATAACCTAGTTCTATTGAGGACAATTAACTACTTGTATACTCACGGACCAAAAAGTCCTTTGTAACTTCTAAGGAGGATGAATTTTGAAGGCTTTTATAAATACTGTATTACTTTTAGTGTAGTATCCTGTTTTAATGGTGTAGCTTTCTGCAGTATAATTAGTGGCAGTTGCAGTTCAAAAGACTCGCTCCTTGCTGGAGCAGGTGGCAGCGAGCTGTAACTCCTATTCTTTATGACTAAGCTGTTTAAAAAACAGCCTGATCAAAGTCTTTCAACGGCAAGAATGGTCCCATCCCTGCTGGTAATCTCCCACTTACAGCATGCAAGCACATTCAACAACAAATAAACATGCTCAGAAATAGGTGTGTCCCAAATCTTTACAGTGTGGGATGAGTAAGACAGAAGTAGTAGCTTTGTTCTTTTCAGTGAACTCTGGAACAAATTCCTCATCTCTTCTTGTTTTGTTTTAAAAAAAATTAAATTAAATTAAATTAAACAGGATTTATTTGCAAGGATTCTGTTATCCTGAAGTGTTGTTTTTCTTTCTCCCTGGAATATCTTCAACTGTATATTAATGACAGTGAAGCAATTAATGTCTCTCCTGTCTTAACTGATTATCCCAGCTATGCTGTTGCACTTAGTATTTTTTAATAAGTTTTTTAATATCTTCCAGAAGCTACAGACATTTTCTTTTTGAAGAAAAAAATATTTTACTATGGAAACCTATGTTTAAGCAACAAAGCTATATTTTATCATCAGAAAGATCTTGTGGTTTTTCTATGACAAGAAAAACATCTTAGAACAAATGAGTCTGAAAATCTTGTGATCTAGAGAAGAGGATACTGAAATGCAGTAGGACTTCCAATGAATTGTGATATATCCTTATTTGAAATATGTTCTTTCACAGAGAAAATACAAGAGATCTATAAAGCCTTTATTCGGGAGTCTGGTATCCAGTTCAGTGAACTGGAAGAAAAAGTACTACAGTTTCATCTCAGTAATTTGGAGTATGCCTGTGGCAGCAATCTCTCTCAGGTGAGTTTTGACAGCTGTGTTTTGATATGGTTGAGCTCTGTGGAAAATAGTGTTGCAAGTGACATCGAGAAGCCTTCTGATCCCCCACGTGGCCCCAGTCAGCTGTCCCTAAGTTACTCCTATATCCCTAACCTGTTCTTCAAAAGCATTGTGACATAAATTCCAGCACCTCTTTAGGGAATCTAATGGGAGTTCACGAAACACTTGCAGTGAAATCCTCTTTACTTTCAGAAGCTGCAGTGGAATAGTGCATTTTGCTGAGATTCTGGGTGGTAGGATTCACAGGGAGTTACTTTCTCAGATGTTGTCGTGTGACTTCTGCTTCTCAGATGTGTTTAAAGAAAAAAACTGTGGTATTTCTCTACCTTGCCAGGTATCTTGAGAATAAAAGCATTTCACTTCTAAAATGTTCCAACACCATGACAGTGGGTCCCAGTTCACCACTCTTAGGTATTCTGTTGACTATATGATATGGTTTGAATGCAATTGAATGCAGCGATAGGAATTGTCATTGCAATAGCAATTTGAGAATTGCTTCACTGCCAGGTGGTGACTGCCAAGTGCAAATATTACTATTGTACTATGAGGCTGTTAGGGAGAATGTCAGTGAAAGCAATCGTGCAAGAACCTATGAAGATAGAGACAAATTCTATTGGGGTATATATATATATATATATATATTTAATATCTCCTTTTCCCCTTCACATTGGGAAATAGTTCATTTTTATTCCAAGTCTTAGGGCTATAAAATCTGACCTTTTTTTTTGCTAGAGTGAAAACTGAAGTACGTCTACTGCAATCACTGCAATTCACCTCATTTTTTGGTACAACTTATCTTTTTTTTTTCCTACCCCAAGCAGAGCTAAAAATTACTTGCTGGACACAAAGCCATATTATGACTTAATCCAGCAATTATAAGCCAATTAGGAGCCTTGGGAAAATAAGCTCTTTACTTTTGTTGATAATGCCATATATTCTTATGTACTTTTTTTTTTTTAATTTTGCCAAGGTTGTGGAAGGAATTAGGGTGGTTTTTAACTTACAGGACTTTTATTAGAACCCATGTCACCTTACCAGTAGAGACAGCTAGGTTATGTTCTGTCCACAGGTATCTGCACGCTCATGGGACCATAATGAGTTTTTTGCTCAGTTTGCTGGAGATCACACTCTTCTAACTGTGGGATATTCCACTATCATTGATAAGTTGGCTGAAGGGCTGGACATCCGGTTAAATTTCCCAGTAAGTCTGGAAAATATCGATGCAATGCCTGTCTTGCTTTATTTTGACATACCCAATCATATACTTGAGGGTCTTTTTTTGACCAGGCAAATGTGGAGCTGCAGTTATTCCAACTTATCTCTAAGAAAAGAGAGGACAAGCTCAGAATTTCTTTTGTTAACCTTCTGACTGATCAGAAATTAAATTGTTGATGTTGCCATTAGCATTGAGTAATTCTATTTATATTAAATCTGTGATACTGAAAAAACAGCTGTATTTCTGCATCCTAGGTGTGCAGTCTAAACTATTATACAAATTTGTATTTCACTAGGTACAGAGTATTGACTATTCTGGTGAAGAAGTACAGGTCACTACTGCAGATGGAACTGTATGGAGAACACAAAAGGTACCCAATACACTTTAAGCTTATGGATTTTGGAGTACACAACAGCAGTATTGTCCACAGTACAAGCACCTTTTGTTTGTTTGTTTGTTTTTGCCCTTCCACAGAGGACTATTTAGTCCAATTTCTCACACTTGTAAGAAAACTCACACTTTCCAATGACCTGTATTGGGGTGTCCTGGAATCTATTTTTCATTGAACATGCTTGAGTTTTGAGTACTACTTGATTTGAAGAACCAAGGACTATAAAGATAGAACTGAAAATATGAAGCACATAGATTTTTATCTGGTCTCTGAAGTGATGGTTTCCTTGGTTCTCTGCCCTACTCAGCTTTACCCCTTTTTTATATGCAAATCTGCCCTTTAAAATGTTTTCATTTGGGATGCAGGACTCAACAACCTCTTATCTCTCAGTCACCCTTACTTCCTACGTCTTCATTTGCTTTGTACTGGAAAAATTATGTTTTAGGTATCACTTTAAAAATTATACCTGTTCTTATCAAAAGAGGATTGACATCACCAATGTTACTGAACCATTTTTTAAGGGAAGAAATCTGTGAAGGAAAAAAAAAGACCCTTTCCCCTATCAAAAAGAATTTTTGTAAATCTGATGGTCTGATTGACTATGAGAGGTATTAAAATGACCAGCGTGGCTTGCCACTCACACAAGCAATTCAACAATTTGCAACTTAAAAGCCAGCCAACTGAGACACCTGTTCTTACCTGAATGTAATGAATGTGTTCCCCATTAATGTGCAGTAAAATCAGACACTAATGTTAAGGTATTATACATGAATAATCCAAGATATTTCAGAGGATTCTATTAATCTTGAGTGCAGCATTCAGCTTTTGCTGCAATTGTGACTGTAATTATTTCTCTCAGGTATTAGTGACAGTACCACTGGCCCTTCTTCAGAAAAATGCCATTCAGTTCAATCCTCCGTTGTCAGAAAAAAAAATTAAAGCTATTAATAGTTTGGGAGCAGGAGTCATTGAGAAGGTAAGCAAATTCAGATTATATTTCAGTTCCTTTTCATAGAAATATTCGCTGCTTTTGCCCTGTTGCTTTTATGGAGTATTTCTCTGGGTTTGCTTACACATTTGGTTTTACTTGGATCCTTTAGCCAGAAACCTTCTATGAGGTATCTGCTATTTGTGATTTTGGAGAAGGGGTTGGGGAAGGAAGCGCAGAAAAAAACACTTTGCTGAGCTACTTACTTTTTTCTATTTCTATACTATTAGTGAAATTCAATGGAAATAATTGTATTCATTTCTTTTTCAACCATCACAATGTAAATTATTACAAAGCCAGCAGAGCTCACATATATTTCTTAGAATTCCTATCTCAAATGTGGTTTTTAAAGAAACTGTTATAGAACCACTTCACAGCTTCAACTTTTTTGTGCCTGATTTTTGAGGAAACCTTCGTGCTGATCTTAGATATTCCAGAGTTTTCATAATACGCTTAATCCTGGTCTATTTTGACCTAGGAAATATATGAACTATTTTGGAAGAATACCAAAAGCTGTGTATTTGACCAGCTTGTAAGGTCCTTTAACTCTTCCTAGTGGAAAAAGAGAGCTGCTCCTGAAAAGACCCCTCATCAGATCTGTTCTTAGAATAAAACAGTAATGAAAGTAATGCCAAAAACAATTCTACATCAATGTGGAAATTTAAAGGCAAGATTCACTGATCCTCATCTGTTACAGAGAATTTCTGAGTTTTGCATTAGGCTTGTAAAAACTCTGCCAAATTTGTGCGTTTTCCATAGTGAATTTCACGATGAATTTAATTCCATGTATTTTCAATTTCTGAGACCTCCCTCAGAAAACTGTGTTGAAAATTGAGTAGAAAAGGGAAAAATAATTAGATGAACAGTTATGACTTTTGTGGTGTGCTATGAAATTATTTGATTTCATCTCTCTCTCTCTCTTTCTAGATTGCGTTGCAGTTTCCGTATAGATTTTGGGATAGTAAAATTCAAGGTGCTGATTTTTTTGGTCATGTTCCACCCAATTCCAGCCAACGTGGACTCTTCAGTGTTTTCTATGACATGGATCCAGAGGTAACATACTCCATCTGTATTTTCTGCTGGCCCTTCAGAAATTTTGGTTTGGAATCTAAATGCAATAATTACTGAAGAATGAAAGCTTCCCCTCCCCCCCCTCCCCTTTTCTTTTTTCTTTCCTTTTAAATTAAGCGGAATCGCTGTTATTTATCAAGAAAAAAGCTGATTTATGCTTCTTTGCAGTTAATGGCAATATTTTCCCAGGTCTGGGTGCAAAATCACACATAAGTATGTTAATAGTTTTAGTATCAAAGCTATTCTGAAAACAAGTGTGTAAGACCTGACTACAGATGAACTAAGATGGAAAAGCCTGTCTGTCACTTCAAGTTTAGGACTTATTTAAAACAGCTAAGAAGGACAATGTTGGCTTATTAATACTTACTGTCTCACACTGGCCCAAGTGACTTTATGAAGTTGCAGAAGACAAGCACTAGGTTTTGCACGAATGTGAGGTCTGCAGGGTCAGTCTCAAAACCAGTTCAAACCAATGTATTGGCATTTTGTTTCCCTTCCCTGGCAGTTCCAAGCAGACACACTACACATTTAAGCTACTTCTTCATGCTTTAACAAGTGCTGCTTACTACTTGACTAGAAGTTCATTTGGAACTTCATGGCTTACTGTGAAAAGAAACTATCCTGTCAATATTGTGCTATTAATTAAAATATCAATACCTGTATATGACTTTCCATGTAGCCTTCTTGTCATCTCCTTAATTCTTATGAGCTCATTCTATATGAGATTCAGCATGCTGATTCTTTCCAGAAACACACACAATTATTAACTTGCTTGACAGCTATTCTCTGATAGCTATCAAGTTTAATAACAGAAGAATGTATTGTGCAGATAAAAGAGGGAGAATTCATGAAAGGTTTTGAGAATCTGTCTGGTATTCTGTGGTTACTGCTTAACCTTTGAAACTACTGAATCACAGCAGATTTCCTGATGTGAAAGGAAGCATCATGAGAACTGAGCTTTCATTTCTTGGGCCAAAATCAGCTGCTAAGAACTCAGCATTGGCTCCAATCCAAAACATATCTAGCTAGTATTTAAATAGCTCATCTCTTTTACCATCTTTTGAAATCGGAGTAGAGTTGATGTGAAGTTTTGGCATGGGAGTTTGAGAGGTCTGTCTCAAAGGTCAAATTTTTGGGTGTAGTCTTCCAATATAGTCTTCCAATAAGGTATACAGGGAGTTTTCAGTTAATTCTGTGAGCTGTGAGAGGGGCTGACTGTCCTGATACAGGTTTCTGTTGACAAGACATCAGAGGATGTTAGTAACTGGAGCATAAACACTGAAAAATAGGAAGCCTTTATTCTAAAGAATCAGAGCTGATTTTGTCTAGAACAAAAATTATTCTGTAGCTGAAAAATGTCGATAGTAATTAAAATTTAAATTAGTAATTAAAATGAAAAATTTGAAGTGATATTCTATATTATTATTTTGTTTTCTAGGGCAAACAAAGCATTTTAATGTCAGTGGTCACTGGAGACGCTGTGACAACCATTAAGAATTTAGATGACAAACAAGTACTACAACAGTGTATGACTGTACTTCGAGAGCTGTTTAAGGAGCAGGTAAGAAAAACCTCTTAACAGATGTGAATGAACGTGCCAACAGACATAAAGCTTCTGATTGTATTGCTTCATGACATACAGGAAAACATTTGATATTTTTGACTATTTTTCTTTTCCCGTGTGTTTGAGGAAATGCTTCTTTTGAGCTATGGTAAAAACCAAATTTGGATGCTGTGTAGGGGGGGATATTATTCTTCTAGTAAGAAACAGCCCTTTCAGAGATGCCTTATGGAAACGGTACAAGCAACATGATCAGTCAAGGGTCCTAAATCCTGACTGTAAAGAAACAAGAGCTAAACATTCCTTTGCTTACCCCATCCAGATACCAGCTTATCAGGACAAACGGGAGAATCAGACAAATGTGGGGCAAGCAGATGACTATCATTGAACATTATTTTCACTCTGCTTAACAAACTCTGTAATATTTTACAGCTACATTTGTAACAGTTACATCTCAAGGAATGCTCAGTGTTAATGTTCATGGATGTTGGGACTAACGGTCTGGAAAGATGTTGGCATCTGAAAGCCCTTCTTTTCCTAGAAAACATACTTTTGGTAACAGCTTTACAGTTACCAGAATTGCAGGCAATGTAAATCCACATACCTGCTATTTTCACCTCATTAGAACGTACAGGCAGTAAAGAGGTCTTCAGTTTGGTGCTTGTTTAGTCTAGAAGGATGATTCCCATGTCTTTGTCCCCATGGTTTAACACAGTTGTGAATTTTAGCCATCTCTTGGCAGCACTGCAGGATTTTCAAGGGCAAGGTAGCTTTGCATGCCATACCAAAACCTCCCTCTGGGATGTCTGTGCAACCTGCCACATGGATCTCTTTGGCTAGCAATTGTTTTGCTTGTTTGAACATTAGTTCCTTGAGGGTGTCCTGAATGGAACTGTCTATTTATTGATACCAGAAGCTGTGCAGGAAGCAGTCAGTGGTGCTTCTGTCTACTTGTCACAAGCCCCTTAAGAGTAAGACACAGCTGTATCTAAGTGAGCTTTCATAGAGTTATTCATGCTCTTTCTAGTAGAATGGAGTGGAACTGCAATGTGGCAAAAAATACACAGTACTACAATCACAGCTTAATTATAGACTTTCTTTTTGTTTCTCCCTAAATCTGGCTTTCAAACCAGAAATCATTTTTAGACAAGTCAATTTATTTCTTTACAGGAATAAAATCATCTGCAAAATGGAAATTATATTTTGAGATTTAAACTAGAATTCACAAACCATTACATCTTACTAAGATGCGAGGAGCTTTGCACAACATTGCACACACAAACATGCTGAATATGCTGAATTACGTTGATGCTGGTGTTTTATCTCTTTGCAAGATTATGTATTATTGTGTCGGGAATTCTTTTTTTACCTTTGTAATTCTAGGTTTGATGCAATATCCATATTTCTTGCATTCAAAACAGAGGAACTGTAATGTTTCAAACATCAGGCAACTCTAGCAAACAAATTATCTTCAGTGCTTAGTGATGTAATAAATAAAACTGGGGTTTAATTCAGGAATTTAATCCAATCTATAGATCCAATCTGTAGTATAATAATGGAAAGCTGGATAAATGTGAGCTCTTTGTAGCGTATAAGTTTCACTCTGATTATACAGGAGGTTCCTGACCCAGTGAAGTTTTTTGTTACTCGATGGAGCAAAGACCCTTGGCTCCAGATGGCATATAGTTTTGTAAAAACAGGAGGCAGCGGTGAAGCTTATGACATTATAGCTGAAGACATCCAAGGAACAATTTTTTTTGCTGGTGAGGTAAGTATCTTTGTTACTGTTGATTTAAGTTTACTGGGGAACTATTTATGAAAGATTGTCTTTTGCTAGCCAACAGTTCTTAACTTAGAGGTAGCATGTAAGTACACTGTTACACAAATATGCTAATGTTTCTTCCCTTTGACACAGACCTCTCTTTATTCCTATTGTTGGGCATAGGTAGTTCACCATGTATCTCAGGCTGGGAGTGAGCTGCATGACCAGTAAAAGCAGAATATGAAAAGAACACACTCTCTACTTGTATTTTTAGTCAAATTATCTTTCTGTTACTGGGTAACATAACAGATGTATGCTGCTGATGGTACAGGTGCATTCTACCTTGAAATAGTACTTAAATGTCTCTCTCAAGTGCTTACAGCAAAACAGACAACTAATGTTGCTAGTTGACTTGCTTTGCAGATTCTGACGTTGTCAAAAATCGTCAATCTTTCCTTTAAAATTCTTTCAACTAAGTTTTGCATAGCTTTTTAAAATGTTGGCACGTGACTATGTAAAAAAGAACTGATCTGAACTTTTCATTTGATATCTGTTTTAGTAGCTCTAGAAACAACTAATTAATTTGGTTTTTTTTGTTTAATACAGGCCACAAACAGGCACTTTCCTCAGACTGTTACAGGAGCTTACCTGAGTGGGGTTCGAGAAGCCAGCAAAATAGCAGCATTTTAATTATGATTTTTTTGTGTGCTTACAGATATGTTTTAAATTGTTTTCTGTGGGTAAAACTATCTTCAAGTTTCCTATCTGCTGCCTTTTTTCCAAGTGGTACTTTGATAGTATATGGTACCTGAAGATAAAATCTTCGACTTCCTTTTCCTACTTTTTTTTTGTTTCCCCTTTTAAGCCCTAATGATATGTATTGTTTTTTTTTTGTTTGTTTGTTTGTTTTTTTTTTTCATCTAAAATATCACTAGCAAGAGTGACATTGGAGTCTCTGGCTCACAGCTTAACTAATGGAATTTTTGTTGCGAGTCCTTTTCTGTGTGGCTTAAGTCATGATATTGTAGATCTTCATTTCAGAAGGTCATATTAAAGCAAGATGAAGTTAACATACAGCATTAAAAATGCTGGCAGTTAGTAAAGGGAGAATGGGAGTTTTCCACTAACTGTGCTTCTCAGGTTGATTATGCTCAGAGGAGTTCAAACTTGCTCCCAAAAGCCTGAATAACCCAGACAAACTCTAGAATTACTGTAGGAAGGCACTCAGCTGTCATTGTTTCTACTTGCAATTTCTACTTGCAATCAACGATCTCTTCTACAGTACTTCTCATATTCTTAGCCTCTACCACCCAGGCTTTGGAATATCAAGTTTGTTCCTTTAAATCAGACTGCTGGAACAGTTTACAGTGCAATCATAGGTTATTGTAGCTAATAAAAACTTGAAAGTAAAGATTAACTTTTATGTTACTTTAAAAACAACTTTGAAATGTTTTCCCTGTTACTTAATTCAGAAAAATCCTTGTTACAGTAGGGTGAGTTTAGATTTGCTTAGTGCTTCTGATCATGTAGAAAAATGATAGCTTGAGAATACTCTATTTCTAAGATTATTTTGAAAAAAAAGCCAACCCTCCAAATTCATTTGGGCTGAGTAGAGGAACTAACTACTGCTATGAGTGCACAGTGTGGGGGAAGAAAAGAACTGTAAGTTCCCAACAGCTCATTCAGCTTTCATATTTAAAAAATAAGTGAAGATGAATGAGGAAAAATAATATTAACACTTTATGAAGGGCTGAAACAAGGTAGCATGCACTTTGACTTGAAGTTTTTTGTTTTTTGTTATTAAAGTATTATTAAAAACAACTTGTGGGAGTTATTCAGTAAGGGCTAAGCATCTATCTAATAGTTTTTCCATGAGACGGGGAAGTCAAAGTATTTTTCAGTAGAAATCAGACAGGCACGATCAGGATACCTGTTGTAATACTGTTCCACTAAAATGATACTTGTGGGAAACAAAAATTAACACCAACTTTTAGTTCTGTTCTGCCATACCTTCCATGTAACCTTACTGCCTGGTGTTTTCTGGAAGGATAGTAAGCACTTCTTCTTCCCCCTTCTTATATTTTGATCTCTTCATGTAAGAGTGACACAGCAAGCATTTTTAGCTTTTAACAGTGCTTATTTCTATAAAGCTGTATCACTAGAAAAAACAAAAGCAACATTAAGAAAAAAGCTACTGAATAAATGCAATTCTTTTTAAATACCTAATAATTTGTTCTGAGAGTAGCAATGGTATTGTTAAATATCTTTATTTAATCTCTAATTTACAAGGTGAAGATGTTTATATAACTAATGTTTTTCAGATATATATTGTTCTGCTTCTTAAAGCTGAATTATGCGGATTAATAGGAAAAGTGTAACTGTTCATAATTTTTCTCTACATAAAGGCTGGTATGTACAGTTTTAAAAGTATTTCCAAATATTAAATTGTAATTTAAAGGCTATAAGAAGCAAGACAAAATCCTTTGATAAAAGATAATCAAACATCAGATTTTGCTTTTGGTAGTCATTTGCACTTTGTTAACTGCACACATTACAGGCTCACTTTTAGCTTAGTTAGGAAAGATTGAGAGCTGTATGTATTTGAGTTCCAAGTTTCTTTCCTAGCTTATCATGCATGAGGTGGTGGAATCACCATCCCTGGAAGTGTTCTAGAAAAGGGCAGATGTGGCACAGAGGGATGCTGTTAAGTGGGCATGGGTGATGGGATCTTGGTGATCTTTTCCAACCTTACTGATCCTGTGATTCTAAACAAGCTTAATGCAACGAGCTCAAAACATTAATTCAATTCAATGGTTGCTTCTGCTGACCTTGGTCAAAACTTGTCAGCTTCCTAACAAATCACTTATTCAAGAAAAAACTGCCTAGAAAGATGAACACAGCTTTACTTCTACAGTTGAAAAGTTTGCACGAACATGCTTATTTCAGGAATGTGCTTCCATCCTGATAATTTGTTCTTGGGGTTTTAAATCCATCTATAACTTGGCAGGTAGATAAATGACACTCTAGAGAACAGAGAAAGACATGAATGAATACTATCACCTTTGGCTTTAGCTGCTGCACACTTCTTATAGCATTAACATAAGAAATGACAAATTTATCAATAGCTGTCTATTAATTATTTGTATATTATTTTTGTGCTAAGGCACTTAAATGGTGTTGCGCTGCACTTAAGTTTGAGGAGTAAATAAAAATAAGTATGTTCCACTTTACCTTATGTTCATTTAAAATATATAAAGAACATCAGGCTGGTTCTGAGGCTTCATTCTTAATGTTCCCCCGGTTTTCTTTTTTAAATGCTCATGTCAAATTTTATTCCAAGCATGTATGTGTTTTTATTTTCGTGTTTAATTTATTCCCTGCAAATAAAGAACTAGGGAATGTTTTATTGAACAGATTTGTTTAAATGTTATCAAACATATTTGAATGCAGAGCATGATCTGTTACACTTCAATTCTTCTGTGTGACTATGTTATGGCAGCAGAATAAAACTGGAAAGTATCCTCAGGGCAGTTGTGGTGTTATTTCTTCCTTGAATTTTCATTACCATTCTTCAAGACTGCAGCACCTGTAATTTCATTCTAACAATGAGAATCTTTAAAGCAGAAAAAAATACCAATGCTGCTTCTAAAATCAGGTACTACAATTCAGTATATTTCATCACCGCCCCCAATTCCCAGTCAATAAAGTAGCTGGTGTTACAGATTTCTGTTTTCTCTCATTTTAATTCTAAAACGTTAGCCTAAAATTTAGTTCGTAAATGAGAGTGAAGTAAGTAGTAAGTTTAAGCTGCAGTCCAGTGAGCAAGCTCAGGGAGAAAGGCATGGTGAATGTGCTACCAGTGCTACCCCCTTATCCCCAGAACACGAGAGGCCATGTTTTTAAGAAATTTATGGCCTAAGATTCTTCTAAGAGAGCAAAATTTATTGCAGACTTGAGTATTAGACGTGGACAAAATTATGTTTTATTAGTAAGAGACTCTTTAAGTTTCTCTCCCTCCTCCCAACCAGTTGCTTTGTATAAAATAACCGAAGACCATTACACCTGCAGTATAAAGACCTTCTCAATTTCACCAAACTATACCTGTTGGAGCTTATCATTGTTATTCCACCACCCCAAAGTTATTAGATATTTCAGAGCAACAACTGCTCAAATAATGAATTTCTCAAGAAATGTAAAGTATTTTGTCCATTCTCATAGAATCATGGCTCAAGTCAGATGGAACTTTTGGAGATTATCTGGTTGCAGGTCCTTCTAAGAGAAGGTCCACTGTAAGGCAGGTTGCTCAGGGCCCTGCCTGAACACCTCCAGTAATGTGCATCCTCCCACCCCCTGCCTGCTCTCTATTCTCTCACTTGACAGATGCAGGCTGCAGTATGGGCCCCATTTACCTGTCTCTTTCTAAGGATGAGCAAGCTCCACACCAGTTATCTTGGTGGCCTTCCACTGGACTCACTCCAGGATGCCACACCTTCCTTATCTCACAGAGCCCAAAGCTGAGCACTACAGTCCCAAGGCAGGCTCCCAAGCACTGAACTAAAGGAAATACTTGCTTTACTTGATCTACTGGCTACACAACTGTTATAAACCCCTCCACGTTCCATCACAAGGGCATACAGGTGAACTCCATTCAAATTACTGGAGGCATCACCATTGGCTACTTCCCAGCTCCTTTTCTTCAATTTTTTTTCAAAGTTGCTTAGGAAGAAATGAATTTGTCCCATCTAAAATGTTACATGGGCTTATTCTTTCCAGATGCTGGGTTCTGCATTTGCTAAACTTTATAACGTTCTCATCAACCTGTTTGTCTTGTAAATCAAGGCCCATCTGAACATACTTTTTGATATACAACTTGTGGCTACTTGCTCTTATAAATATTTCTGAATTTAAAGACATCTATTTGAAAAGCAAAAATAACGTGATTTCTTAAAAATTTTCAGCAAGAGAAGCATAGACTTTTATTAAGTTGCTTATTGCAAGGTTCCAGACAAAATATTCTGGTACCTTATAGATTTCCCATTGTTCTAAGTGACGAGAGCTAAAATAAAAGTAATAGAAATAAAAAATGAAAACATTGCTGAGATGATTGCTTTTTTTCCATCTGGCTCACTGGAATCTACTTGATTACAGTCAACTTGAATAGGGGGCTGGGACCAGATAACTTTCAGAAGTCTCCTCCAACCTGAAGTATTCTGCAATACATTTGCCATATAACTTTCTGATTTGAAATCTACCCAAGCAGTCATGAGGTACCTTCTTTCTGAAACAGCCTAAGACCTGATAAGCCTTCCCAGAATTGCCAGGCTGACTGCAGTATCTGAATACTGCTGGAGGCAGTACTACAAATTAAGTACTGAGCTCTAAAAGGTTTATATTTAAGCCCTGTTTAGTGGTGCCTACTCTAAATTCAGGCAGACATATCTGAGCAGTATACAATGGATAACCCCAGAACTCCAACACAGCTCTTTGTCTGAAGGCATGCAGCATCCTCCCTCCACCAAATTCCTACTCTTCCTTTTCCCCACCTAACCCCTTTCTTCAGGATCCACGCAGTCACTCCAAGCACCAAGATCACTCATGAAAACAGCTGCTTGTGTAAGCAAGCTATTCAGGTTAATGTATGTGTTTGTGCAGGTCACCAACCAAAACACTGAATACCAAAGACTTAAGTAAACAAAAGAACCAAACACACTGTAGGTGTGTAAGAATTACAGTGTAAGCAAATTAAATCAAGAAGTCAGACTGGTTTTTCTAGACTACTATGGTCAGGATATGATCTTGAACTTTTTTTCCAGGGTATATGCCTTAAACACACTATTCTGTTAACTTCTGTGCTTATTTTGTATAGAATTTAAAGCTCTGATCAGCTGTGTTTTACATCCAGTAGCATCAGGAAAAAGAGATTTTTTAATATATCTTCTAGTACTGGTCTCACAGCCTTCCACACAGTGGAATCCTGTATCAGCTGCAGCTAGACTGGAATGGATTACCTGAGAAATAGTTCAGACATTTCTTCTCAGCTGAGAACTGCACTCAGATGCAATTAAGATGTCGTAACACAATCTTTGACAGTTGCCAAGTCCATTTCCATTCCATCATCACAATTCCAAAATAGCAAGGAATGCACATACAAAATAAATAGCAGTACACTATTCCTTCCTAAGAATTTACAGTAAGAAACGTTTATACTTGAAAGTCATTTGCCATAGAAACACTTCCTGACCCCCCCAAAAATGAAAACTGACCGGTATATTAAAATATCAATCACAAGAAAGTTACATGATTTAAATTACTATTATTAAAACTCCACGTGAAAACACAAGAAAACTTGACACAAGTAACTTAACGGCTTTAGCTTGGACTGCTAGTGGAAGTAGAAGCCCCTAATGTTTTTAATTCTATAGTTAAAACTTACGAAGTATTCTGAATACTCAAATATTTCAGAGGAAAAAAAAAAAAGTCACAGAGCATATAATTTTAGGTCTTGTTGCAAAGACATGCCCTTCAGCAACAATCTCCTAAGTAGGGAAGTCTGCTGATGTAGGCTTAGGTAGTTTCTACCAAACGAGATGAAGACAACAGCCTTGTTTCTGTATAATTATTTTTACTATACATTTAAGCAAACGTACCATCAACATTGATTTACATTTTTGTGAAAGACATTTATTGAATAAAAAACCCCGTTACATTCAGCCTTATCATGAATGATTACACACAAAGAAAGTCAAAATATGGGATGACTGAGTAGGCCTAACTGGCTGAACATTTTCAGAACTGAGATTACTCATGAACACTTATTTCCCAACTGTACAATAATAAAATGCAAAAATATGCTTCGTCTTCCCATTAATACTGCAGTCAGAGGGATCCTCTACTTTTGGCATTAACGGCAGCCCCCACACTTCAGCATCTGTTAGCAGTTCACATGCGAAGTGTAGGACTTCCCATATTAGCTACAATGTATTTGGAAAACAGAAACCAGAACAGCAGAAACAGATATGCAAAGAGTTGGCTTTGATCCAAAAAGCTGTGGGTCAAAGTTCAAGGCTGCAGACTTACAAGTACCAGCACTCTGGTGGCTGAGGTTCAGAAGAGTGCTCCCATACAATCACGTAGTAAAGCCCAAGTCAGAAACCCCACTGGGGACTTCCAAAGCCATCACACCTCCTAACTGTACATCATGGATATCCACTTCTGAGACGTCAGGCCATCAAGTCCAAACACTAAAAAGATTTTTTTCTTTTTTTTTTTTGCAAAGTGAGATTTGAAAAAAGTTTCCTATAGTCTTTACAGGGACTTTATTTATAAGGTCAAGCCATTGAAACAAATGTATCTGTAGTCTTTGTACAAAATTAAACACTGAAAAGCTTAAGTATAAAACTACAGTTTCATTTCTGTACAAGATGGGAAAAACATTGTAAAACCTCAACTCATTCCTAGTTTAATCAGACTCCTGCATCTCTCTTTCCGTCACAGCCTCACTGCTGAACACTGACATTTCATGTCATAAATCCTCTAAGATAAGATTAAAAACTGATTTGAAAAGAAATCAGAAATAACTTTATATACACAACAGAAAGCCTTTTAAGAGTACAAAAATAACATCTATATGCCAATTAGTTACCATGCTTTGACAATTCCAAGTGCCTAAACATGCAAGACAGTAATGACAATCTAGAATAATTCTGCATCTGTAGAATGTTTCAGACTATGAAAGACATTAACATGCCATTAACTCCTGTATTTCTTTTTAGAATGGATATATATTCAATCTTTTTTTTAAAAAACCAATAATGCAGTATTCAAGTCTCTGCATGTATATCCACACATAAACAGCCTTCATCTTGATTTTTAAATCTTCTGCAAGCTAGTAATGCAGACTAAAAAGCTGTGATGGTTCTAATCAAATTATTCAAAGCAATCCAAGATGTAGAAAAGCTATAAAAAAGGGAACACTTATTACCATGCACAAAACTTAAGAATGTTCAACTAAAACGTGCATCAAATGCATGTTTTGTTGGCTGTTTTCTTTAAAAAAAAAAAGATACACGACACGATTTACATTAACACTCTTAGCATCAGATCAGCAGAATCAGTTCTGACTAAATACCACAAGGGTACACACATTCCTTTTGCTGGTGCCTATCATATCTTCAAAGCCACGGAAACAAAAATCAGGAATCTTCAGCTTCCCAGTCAAATCAGATCATGAAATCAACTGAAATGAGAAGTGTATTAGTTTTTCTCCTTTCTCTACATCTACCTACAATATACACATTGCCTCTCCTTTAGCACCAGACTATCAAGAAAATGCACTCAACTTTTGCTGGCATGAAAGGCCAAGAACATCCCTCCAGCAGACACATTGCTCTTATGTCTTTGCTGATAGCAACACAGCACATAGATGTAACTATTTTCTAGGCAGTCACGTATCATTTCAACACCTGCAAACGAACCTACAAGAAAAAAAACCGCAGAGGCAGCTTCCTAACTGTGTTATCAGTGAAAAGGGGGAAATATAGAGAAAAGCTCTCTTTATCCAATTTCCTTCTCTTATTTCTAGAGCTTTCCAGTCTGTGAAGCTTACACCACCTCTGTGTTATCTGTGGTCAGTGCGTGATTTACAAAGCAACTCACAGCCAAAGCTACAATTGGAAGAAAATACAGCTTTCAGAGTCAAGTCATCAAAAATTAGGAGAGCTCTAATTTTAGTTCTGCTTACTAAAGAAAGTCAAAGTAGTAATGACATGCTAAGAAAAAAAAAGTCTGGACAAGTTATTTTAGGAAGAGGAATACAGAAAAAAAACACCCCAGTAACCACAAAACAAACAACAGCAACAAAAGCCAATAACCAACAAAACCACTCAACACACCCCACATAAGGGGAGCCAAAAAAGAAGGGCAAAAAAAAGCCAGTATTCGCATTTATCAAAACAACGAGGTTTGGGATGCTTCCAACACTACCCAGGAGGCTATTACAACTGGTGTAAAACTATGGCATGCCAATTCCTATTAGACTTGGAAAAGTGTTTCTAAACAATTCTTTACCTCTTTGACTGTTTCTTTAATGAAGTCTTTCCTGTCAGATAAGTCATAACTGGGATAATTCTCATACACCTAGAAAAAAAGAATTAAAAGTACAACCTAGAGTTACTTCCACTCAGTGTACTTTATGAATAGAAGCTTAAATAAAATAAGAGCAAAAAGCAGAGCTGAACTTCAAGTATTACAGAACTGTCAAAACTCCCTCTATTAATTATGGAAAATTATTTTTATTTCCCTGTCCTTATTTTGACCATTAAATCTAAATTTATTTTTTATGTTTGGTCACTGACTAAAATGCTACTGACAACAAATTGAAATGCCTAACCTGCCATGTCAAGCAAATCAAGAATTCTCCAATGTTTGTCCTACACATTTTCTAAGCAGACAAATACCCTCTTAAAAAAATAAAAAATCAAAATGAAACCTATATAAGGTTTCAAAATAAATGCCTACTTATTTTTTTGTAATAAGTGGAATTGTCATCTTCCAAGTTATCAACGTAAGCATCAATATATTGAAGTGCTATTCTACAATAACTCTTTGGTTAATCATCATGAAGGAGAAGTGAAGGGATATCAAACTAATTAAACAACAACCACCACTACCACCACAAATGCCAATGCTCACAATTAATGCAGAAAATTTTATTCCAGCTCACCACATTTCAGACAGCCTAGTGTAAGAAGTGACAAAGTAACGGGGCTGTCTGTGTGATGGTCCCTTTTCCCTTTTCCACCCACACTCCTCTTTGGCTCCTATCCTGAAGCTCAATGGCTTCTTTGCACAGTTTATACAACTCATTAACTCAGCTGAAAACTATTCACTTATTCTCTGATGGTAGCTCTGAACAGACTCAAAGGATACAAGAAGAGCAAGGCAAGCAGAAATGTGCAGAGCAGCACAGTCGTTCCCTTTTGACAGCAGAAATCTGCTGCACTGTCTCAACAGCTGTAATATTTGCACCTTAATGCACAGCAGTTGCTTTGAAGGTAACAGCACTACTTTCCATGTAGCTCTTTTTGATTTAGAGATTCTCATTCCCCTGTGGAACATTCAGCATTGCATACCTTATGATTAAGCCCTCCTAGTAGTAGCTGTTAGTAAATAAATCAAAGCAAACCATTTTGTTTCAGAAACATTGTGTAGGCTGTAAGCCACAGTTTACAGAACAAGATGCCAAAAGCCAACTTACAGACAACTCAATGTCCCCTAAAAAGCTGCTAAATCACCTGCTTACCTCCTTGCAGATTTGTTTCATTGTGACTTCCTCCAAATTTGCATTGGCCAACAATTTCTTGACAGTTTCCTTAATTTCTTCATCCGTGGGTGGTTTCTTCAGCTTCTTAATTAAAGGTTCATTATCTGAACTATCCTCAGATTCGCTCTCTAAATATGAAGAGAAATTCAGATTGTAATAAAAGATTTTCAACTTGGTTGCATTCTTTTTCCAAAACAAAAGCTATCAGAACCTTTGATGCAATGTTCACCCTTAAAATTGATATCTTGCCAGTCCATCATTTTATAAACAAAGCTAATGCTGTCAATTTTACACTTACTTAACTTACTCATCTGCACTACTGTTTGTAAACTACCAGTTTACAAATCAGTACATACTCTAGAAAGTATGGATCTGTTCACATTCATCTATCAAACAAAAACAAGAAGCAAACCAACAATGTTTATGACAACAATTCAAAACTGAGACACTTCTGTCCTAAAACAATACTTATTTGCTTTAAAAAGGAATTTAGATTCCTTTTCCTAATGGTGCTGCTCATTGGAGTGTCATAATTTTGCAGTGCTGTAATACCAAACATGCCATCAGAAACACCATTCCAAAAAAAAACAAAACAAAACAAAAACAAAAACCCACCCCAAAAAGTAAGGAAAATCATAAAGGAAGTTAAGTGAAAAGGAACAGGACAGTCCTATAACCTTTCCCAGCAGTAAAACGCTGAGACTGAGTGACTCCAGCATACTGTTATTGGCATCTTATCTGAGAATAGAGGCACTAAGTCTAGATAAAGAGCTTGCAGAATGACCCACTTAACATTTCAAGTTTCGTACTGTGGACATACACTCAAAATAGAAATGCAGTATGAATAAATAAACTAAGCACAGACTATAAAACACACATATACACAAAGCACACATGTAACATCATACATATACTGTGGTGGTGAAATGAAATGTACATAAACACAGTCAATCACATTGGTACCATCAGCAAACTGAAGAATATTAAGTTCAGCACAGACTGCCTAACACCTTAGAAACAAGGCTGTGAAAGAAGCTGAGCATAACTTTTTTTTTTATCTGAGAGTTGCTGTTCTCTTAACTCACTGACAAACGGAGTAGTTAGTTTGAACTGATTTCTTTATGAAAGGACACATATGCTGGTGCTGGCATTAAATGAACTATGCTTGTAGTACACGGATATGTGCTGCATTTGTAACGCATGCTGCAACTGGGATGGCTTTTTAACTCCAAGAGGGTCAGAGAATTGAAGGCTATAAATAACCTCTGGAGATCATTTAGCTGAAGCTCCTCCTCAGAACAGGGCCACTGCTGAGTGGGTTGCCCTACACTGTTTATACATGCATTTGCCAGACATAAGGAAAACAAGAGCAACAGGATGCACGCGGAACACATATCTGTGTTGTGAATATCAAGCTGCTGAATAGGAGACAGAAAGTTGCATATATATACTATATGCATCCATCAATTATAAGATTGATTAATAGAACTTCATGATGTTCTTACAATGGAAGACAGAACCAGGTTGATACTTCAGGTGTGCAGACAAAAATAGAAATATACCCAAATCATTTTTTTTTTTTTTTAAATTGCCATTGCAAGGAAAGAAACTTCAAATCCATAACTCAGCAAATTCCATCTTCCTTCACAATTAGATAAAGAAACCTGTCTTCTAATAAATATCTCTGTTAAGCTACAAGACGATGTACAATAAAAGATTTAAAGTAATTTACCTTTTCTAGAACTGTTCTGATTCTTTTTAGTAGTGCTGCTATCTGCCTTCTTGACATTAGCACCCTTCACAGTTTTCTTGGGTTTGGAAGTCACCTTTTTAGATTTTTCTCTCTTAGATGCTCTTCTAGGGGGCTATAAAGAAGAAAATGGAGGATTAGAATAGTGGTTCCTACTGAACAATCCATACTCCTTTTAAGCAATGGAAATCATGCCTTCTGTCACCACAAACTACATCAACAACATGAATACATTTTACTAGCAATATCTACTTCTAAACCATGGGGTGAAAACGTTCACATTCTCATGAATTTCACCTTGCTCCTCTATGTACTCAAACTGGAACCTTCTGATTGTGTTGGTAATTTAGCTGTACTGCACCCTTCCATTTGCAGTTAGTTATTATAGAATGGTTTGGGTTTGAGGGAACCCTAAAAACCATCTGGTTTTGGACCCCCTGCCATGGGCAGATGCCTTCCACTAGATCAGGTTGCTCAAAGCTATAGTTGCTTATAATTAGCTGAAACATTTCTTAAAGGCATGGCACATTGTGTTCAATCAATTCTAGATGCTCTACTTCGCTAGCACTACACACAGTCAGTTCTTTTAGTACCAGCTGAAAAGAGAGATATCAGCTGGTCTCTAATTTGGCTGATTATTGCAGCTAGCAAACTCAAAGAAAACTGCACTAAGTTACCACCAATAGAGAAAAGTAGGAATATTAATTTATACTGTATGTGTATACACGCATTGCATTGTTATCACAAACTAAATGTGCACCTCACAAAGGCTTTATATAAAATTTCTGACAAGGCTGAAAAACTGCCCTCACAGAAACATAAAAGTTTTGACCAGGATAAAACCATACGTCAGAGAAAGAACACCATGAAACAAAACAACAAACAGCAGTTACTAAATTCATAATTCCAATTTAAATTTTAAATGGCAGCGTAGTCACCTGAGCTATCACTATTACACAGTAACATCCAAATAAGTTCATACAACTTTTAACTACTTGTTCCACTGGTATCTGGTACAACCCCTAAAAATAGTACTTGATAGAACAGAATTGTATTCCTTTATACTGGATTGCTCACTTACAGCTGAACTAAAAAATAGTGTTGCTAAGTGAGACCTTTGTTGCTTAACCTCAGAAAATACACTCAAGAGTCACCCCAAACCTAACTAAACTTGCATTTAGTTTTTAAGTTCCTGTTAAAGCTCTATCACTAGCTACAGTGTCAGAGCTTAAAACCAGCACTCATATTTAAGCTTCAAAAAAATTATGTTCCTTCAACATACAGTATTCCAAGTATCTTTTCCTTCCAGGTACATAAGATTAGAAAACAAAACAACAATAAAATACCGTTGCAGTCAAGAGAAGCTCATAGCTACTTCAGCCTGAGATTCCAAAAGAGCAGGGGAAATACAACCTGTAGTTCGTTAAACGTTATCATAAACCTAGCTTTTTTTTTCCCCCCTTTTTAATGGTATAACCTTAAAGCTCTGCAAAGGTAGACATTTTCCACTTCACCATTTCCTATATTCAAACTAATTTGGCATACAAGCGTTCACATGATAATTACACTTTTATTCCATGCAAGTCAGTTTCAACTTCCAAAGTCTTCCGTGTACACCAGGCTTTTGCCTGGTGGTCATCTAACTCCTCCTGCCTTTTGAAAGAAGGCAAAGAAGACACAGATCAACAAGGTTGACTATTTTTTCTTAAATAGCTGATTTGTTGAAAAAGTTCTTAAAAGCGGACTCCTGGCCCTGAAAGCCATGTTTCCTTCCCTCGCAGCAGGAAGCCTGTTCTGCTGAAGAGAGAAAATGTAAAATTAACTTCCAGTATTTTGCCCTCTTTTGACTTGCTATTTGGGGGAAAAGAAAAAAATCAAACTCAGAATTCTGTTTGTCTTATGGAGATGCCAAGAACTTTCTTGAAGCTTCTTTTTAAATCAACATGAGCACCTCTGAAATGTAAAAGCGTTTGCATAAATGGTTCAAGTTACACACATCTGCTTTCCTATAGCTCAGACTATTTACTTAGTCTGAGCCACTCTCGCACTTCAATAGAGGGAAAACAACGCAAGTAAATAACTATCTCAGTTTGGAGTTAAAGGCTATGTAGCCCGCATAAATAATTTCCTTTGACACCAATTAACTAATTGCTGTTTGTTCTACGGCTTTGATTACAGCTAGAAAGGAAGTTCCACTGAAAACAAAATATAGGATCAGATGAAGCGTGTGGCTCCTTCTCATTTCTTTCTTTCACTCTTCAGATATATGGACAAAACCAGTGGCATCTGCACCAGACCATTTTGTATCTGTTCTGTTAACTACGTTCAGGACTGAAACTGAATGCAGTGAAAGGCTTTTCTGTTGTTGTTTTGTTTGTGTTTTTTTTTTTTTTTAAACTTAATCTCTCTGATGTTATAGAAGACTGAAATAAGTCTCAAAGAAAATACAGCAGAACAGCAAATAGGGAGAACGCTTTGTAAAACGCAGGGATCTCCATAAGGCTGCTTGTTCTGTTGCCTCCTTTAGCTCTGCAATCTACAGAACCCCAGAAGAGAGATCAGAACATAAGATCCAGAAGAAACATGGAACCAAGATCTGAAAACAATGCAGCTAGTCAAGTCAGGGACCTGTACTCACTTCAGAGTTAACTTCTACGTATCCAATCAAACCCTACATACACAGATACAAATAGAGACGTACTCTCACTGGTAAAGATACCGAGAATTTGCTATTGAAATGAAGATTAC
Organism: Perdix hodgsoniae; assembly: GCA_035772895.1. NCBI lineage: Eukaryota > Metazoa > Chordata > Aves > Galliformes > Phasianidae > Perdix > Perdix hodgsoniae. The sequence continues at coordinate 2,142,619 of JAPSGF010000098.1, read as the reverse complement.
ATTAATAAAACCTTCACAAGGTGATGTAAGAATCCCATCAATTACACTTCAAATTCTGACTGCCCTAATCTGACAACCAGCAAATGGTTTTGTAAGGTGCACAAACAAAAATGAGAACCTTAGTTTTATCTTATCAGTTATCTAACCTTAAGGCACTAAGAAATCAAGATCTCTCTTACAAATTTTACAATTTTTTTTTAAACCATTAATTTAGGAAAACATCAATTACCTCTCCAACCTCACATGTTCCACGAATCAACAATTGATATCAATCACTGACAAATTGCAGAGAAAAAAAAATTGTTGAAAGAAAAAGACACAAAGCCCTCATTACCTCCTCTTCACTTTCTTTCTCTTCTGAAGAATCATCCTTTTCCTTCTTTTCATCTTCCTCACTGCTAGATTCATCTGACAGGATCTCTGGACACTTGGTGCGTTTTGTTTTTCTCGTTGTTCCAGTACTACTGCGTTCTTTTTTGCCACCTTTGCTTGGTGTCTTCTTGGACTTTGGCAACGGCTGAAAGCCAGGGATGCATATTATTCACAAAGGAACACAAAAGAGTATTTTGAAGAAAAATACAAATTCCTTCAAATAATAGTAAAAAAAAATAGTAAGTACAGAGGTCTGCATCATCAAAACAAAAAACCAGGCCAATTGTATGCATTACTCTTATATCATATCTTATATGAAGAAATTCAATGCACGGGGATAAATCAGAGTAAAATGAAACCAAATTTCACTTTTAAGCTAAGCATCTCCTTCACTCCCCTAATCAAAGAAATCCAGTTAGGGATTAGGAAAGCACAAACAAGGAAACTTTACCCATAAAAGTTCACTTTTTCTTCTAGTAGCAGATTAGCTGACAACTCTTGAGGTTATACAAAACTGCATTTTGTTGTTACTGAGTGCTACCAGCATCTCTAAGGTAGCGTGCTGACTTTGCACATAGTACTGCTCAGTGTTTGCTGCAAATAAAATGAAGTTTCCTGAGCAACAGTCTAACTAGTTCAGTATTGTTTATAGATTAAAAAACTGACTACCATTATGCGATTCTACTGTGTCTATTCTCTTCCACTCACCTACAAAGCAAATGCTGCCTACTGGAATTTGGGAATGGCTGTCCCTAATTAGCTCACGTATTAACCACAAATTCTGTTTAGGGCTTTAAAGCATAAAGGCAGCTGCGTTTTTTGCCAGGACAGAGTTCTTAAAACAAGCGTAACCTGCATCTCACCTTGCCTGAAGACTTTGGATGCATTAAGAAGTTTAAGATTCTGGTTACCAGCTCACTGTTGACTCCTGATCTTTCCAAATCAAGAACTTCACAGATACTTTTCAACATTGCGTTTCTAAATCTGAAGAGAGGAAAAAAAGGAAGAGAAAAAACAAAGCATTTAGTAACACATTATAAACAACAGATCAACATTTAACTGATTTATGCCTACATCCTGACATTGATTTGTTATAACTAGATTTACTGCTTTATATTATTTTCAAACCCTTTCATTACAGTTACAACCAAACTGCAGCACCTTCTTCTGTTAAAAGGGAAGTAGCTTATGTGGAGACACAGTACAAACAGAACAAAAAAACACCACCAACAAGGAAGCATGACTTTGTTACGCTAAATGCTACAGATCTTTACATTTATTTCACAGCACATCTAGGAATAACAATGTACTTTTAATATACATTAAACAAAAATGGATTCTGATTCTGAAGAAGAAAGGTTTTAAGGCACAGGAAGATGAAAGTTTGCACCATTAATGGAGTGTAATGTAAATTTGGTAAAGACAAATTTTGCAAATAAAAAGATGGCACAGCATGAGTCAAACTATATGAAGTAGCAGTGGAGATCATTACTTTTTTAACATCTCCTCCTTCTTTTTGTATTGGTCACTTCCTTTTTCAAACGGAAACCCGCTGAACTGACCCACATTCTTCTTTAGGGAAGCAACCTAGAATAGAACACAGATTAACTTCTATTACATGCAGCTTAAAGGACTTCATCCAATTATGTTTAACTTCTCATAGAAGAAAAACCCGCTCTATCTTGCAGCTTACCATTCATGAAAACTTGCACCTATGCAAAAAAAAACAATGAACATTTACTTGTACACCTTATGCCTATATTTATCTCATGACAGCTAAATTATAACTGAGTTCTGGAATCTTGGTAATTTAATTCCTTTTAATAACTTGCATGGAAAAATCACCTCCCATTTTGAGCTTATAAATAATACAGTACATGCAAAACATGTTTGTGCAATGATGAACACAGGAAGCCCAATGTTCACTTTGTACTGTATAGTTTGCTATAGAATAGTAAATTTTCAGTATACAATCTGTTAAAGCTGATTAGCTTTATTTGCTGTTTAAATTCTCACATAGGATTGTGACTGCACTTTTGAAGCTCTTCTTCTGCATGATCAATTTCTGTATTTACACATCACCCAACTTACAAGACTGGCCATTAAGCCATTAGAGTGAACAGAACCAAGCTTTCATCATAATGGACAGTCCTTATAATGAAAAAAACACTCTTATCTACAACCAAGAATAAAGTTCCTTAGCTTTTTCTTCATCTCTTCTTCACAAAAAAGTCTGAAAGAATCCCAAAATGTTATGAGATATTTACAACATTACCAAGTACGACCTGGAACCACTTTCAACAATTTTACAGACCTTCTTTCTGGTGTTTCCACTAGTTTAAAATTTTACCAATGCTAAGCTCCTTGCATTCTGCCCAGTACCTATAGAAAATCTGCAGATGTGTCAGTATGCTGTAGGAAACATTAACTACTTTCTGAAGCACATATAGGACGTGCATACAAAACAACATCTGATTTCCTTGACCTTAAACACCATTCTGAGATCCCTACAATTCTGATTAAATACTGTTTTCGATGAACTCATACGGATATTTCCAAATGGTACCTACATATATGCAAACATATTCAATTATATTCTAGATCAGAGGCACAGCTTTCACAAAAAATAATGGAAATACCGTCAATCTTTAAAGTATCTGATTATTAGAATTTTCTAGGACTAGAAGTATTTTTATATACATTTCTATAATCAGAAACCACAAATTCAGTGTTAAAAGTTCTGTCAAATACTGACTCCCGTCAATGGTGGACATACTTTGTACTACAAGATAAGGCTCTAACCTAATTAGTGATCATCATTTTAGGTTAGGACACAAGTGCTACAATAAAAGGGTTAGAAACAGAACAGATACAGTTTTTAAGAGAGAAACTTTCCATGATGAATAGAATCTGGTCATATCACAGTATGCTTTCCAGCTATCTCAGTCACTTTAGCAGATGATGCTACCTGATTTCCCCAAGCAACAGGTCTCACAGGAGTATCAGGACTTTGCAGGAAACCAGAAGACTGCCCAAATAATACATCAAGGGCAATTATTTGTTATTAAGGAGCTAAGACAGCAGGAATATATGTAAGCTCCAAAACAGCATGAAAAATGTTGTTTTATATACAGACAATCCATGTAATAAGATAGAAAATTATTTGTGTTGGTATTTATTCATAGAACAACTGAGGCTAAAGTAAACTATTTTGTCTTAAGTAATGTGAGCCACACATAATCAGAACAAAACCAGATAAATGCAAGCATGTTTGGGGAAACTGCAGGCGAGCGGAACTTTGTAAAGCCATCAGAACCTGTGCAACCATATTAATTCTGGATGAGGCAGCCTATTTAGGTGACTTTCTGTGAAATACCATGTTTTGGGCAGTAGGAACATGGACAACTACAGAAAGTAGTGAGGGTGACCTAAGGACTCAGAGCACTGAGACACCAGAGCAATAGCCTTTAACAGTTGCCTGGATTCTCCAACAAGTCTACATCCAAAATGGGAGCACAAAGCAGAGTGGGGTGGAATTTGGGTGCACCCAAGTAAATGGCGTGGGATGGAATAGCCAGAGTTGCATTTCAACTGCACTTCTGTCTAACTAATAATATTTAAGAGTGCTAAATATCATTTTACAATCATATCATTTTGCAAGTAATTCTGAAACTGCTAATAGTCACATGTCCATTAGTTGATTGTGTGTATAAACAATTTACTTAATAGTTGGTGATAATTGTGACTGAGTTGTTAGGGTCTTAATAACACACCACATAGCCAGTAAACGTTATGGTCTCCTCAATCAGTTACACCTCAGATCTGTGAGCAATGGTGGGAGAGAGGGATTCACAGTACCTCTACCAGAAGATGATATAAAAGCGTGATAGTTTCATAATATGGTTTCACTGGTTTCATAAATGGATGCAGTTTCACAACTTGCAACTAAAAATCTAGTTAGATCAGAAAGCTACACAGTTGTCATTCCACTTTTCCAACCAAATTATGAAATTCTACTGCAAAACAATCCAAAAGATCATCAATGTCTGTATACAGAGCCAGCAATACTTGATTTGTTAACTGACACAGCAAATAAATACCAGAATTCAAAGAGATTTTAATGCATATACACTGTTTTTTCTCCTGAATAGCTGAGATCACAGACCTTCACTGTGTCATTTAAACAACCACAGCATTTGCAGCTGTGGTTTCAGATATTCTAACTAGCATTTGTACTTGTATTACCCAGTTCCTCATTTCTGTGCTAGCTGTTTAAGTTTCTAAAATACAGTAAGAGCTTAAAAATAAAGTGCATTGAAGTGATAATGTTTAATCTGCCTTAATTACTCCATCTCTATTTCATTGCTAGTAGCAAAGAAAATGGGTCAGATATATTTGGAAATTTAAGGCATGATCAATAGTATATAACAGGCACTAATAACTATTCGCTATTATGGATCGAGTTTGATCCTTGGATATAAGAGACAGCATATCTTTTTAATTAATATTTCAGTTCAGATTTATTTTAGGTAAATATGACAAAAATCACTAATTAAAATTTTACGTATTAACGCACTTTTGCTTGCTATTGCTTTGTGGAGAAAATGACCAGGCAGATAGCAATGTAGTAAAACCCACTAACACAGGTACCAAACAGAATCAACTGAAGTACTAAGACACAGCTATATTCAAAGTAACTATACAGACTATAGTCAAAATATTCCACGTACATCATCAGTGTACACGTGAGCCATAAACTATTCTCAATTCATTTGCATAAAGTGATCACTAACCTGGAGTGGAGAGGAAGGGGGAAATCTACATTCTATAGGCTTACAGTTCAGCATACCTCTCCACAAGATTTTCAGTGTAGTTTACAGAAATTAGAAGAATTATGGGCTTGAGTAACTACTCCTTTAACAGTAATTTTCAAGAGTAGTTTGTAATAAATGACACTTAAGTAGATCTACATGTGCAAAAACAAAAGAAAACAACACTTATAGCTTAAACTTTTTCACCATGAATGAGAATTACTAGATATTCAAATAGATCCTAAGTTCTCACAGTGCCTGGCCTGTTGTAGAGGAGTTTGTGCAGGTTCCGAAGTTCATCTGTCTTCTTTTTACTCAGAAAGAATTGTATCCTTTCAATTTCACAAAGTTTTTGTCCTTTTCCTGAAATAAAAGAAAAAAAAAATCACAAAGAAATCACACTCTTATTTACCCATCTGCTTACAACTTCAAATATCCATCTACCTATACATTCTATCTATATATATATATCTTTAATGTAAAAGAAGTTATTTCTGCAGAGCATCAAGTCAAGTGTTAGGTAGGTCATTCCCTATCAACTAGGCACTGATAGTGGCTTTTTTCCTTACTTGATACTACCTGTAACACAGCTAACAGCCTTGGCATTTCTTTTTTATTCTAGATGTTCCAACAACAGTGGTAGCTAGATACCGAAAAGCCTATTCAAAGCTAAGTTTAAACATTATATAATTCCTATGGTTTAATGTGACCTTTTAGAATAAAGGACAGTTTTCATATAATTATAACAGCCTTACTGTTTGGAAACGCACAGTGATTCGGTTAAGTTAGGTCTCCTCTACAACCAGTTAACAATTTGATCTTTTGAGAGGTTTCATCTTCATTTCCAACACCCATAATTCTTACCTGAAAGGACAAGCTTACCTGGAGTAATTGTAAAAGGTTCCTTTTGTAATGAGGACACTTGCATGGTCAATCGGTCTACTTTCTTTTTCTCCCTTTTTCCTTCAACAATGAGACTCTTTTCTGCAAAACACAGTGTTTTTTTGTTTTTCGGGGTTTTTTTTAAGTTTTTTTTTTTCTCATTATATCAGCAACTCCACCGTAGTGACAGGCGATACGACTCTGAATCATTACAATAGCAAAACAAAAAAGAATAACAATGTAACCAAGCATTATGAGACTTCCAAACCTTTGGCTAAAAGGTCAGTAGGATTTTATGGAGCTGTAGATCTGAGTCTCTGGTCCTTATCTACAGTCCTACATACAACCTATCCTTGAAGGTGGACACTGGACACTTCCTAAAGGGATCTTCACCTTGCAATGAAGATGGCATTTCCATGCATTTCCAGAAATCCAGCCTCCAAAATTCAAACTACTCTACTGTTCTTAAAACAGCATAACCTTTCTACTACATTTTCTAAAGACAAAGCTCTGCTCCTTTAAGAACACAAGACCATCAGTGACACGGCTTTCACTAGCCATACCACAGCTCTATTTGCACAGATGTTTTCATTCGCAAAATAGCTGCCTAGAGATTTAACACCAGCAGTTCTGCACAGTAATTCCTTCATCACATCTCCTATTCCTTCACTACCCTCTTCAGATACATGATACAATCTGTCTTGCTTGTCTCTTTAACATCACCATGACTTTCACTGGTGAAATAAGTCACGTGGAATTCCTTCACCACTGTAATTAAGCTGCGGTACCCAAAAAAGTAATTGGCAGCCGTTAGGCAAATGACAACTATTACTCTAAAGCAATCCCACAGCTATTTCCACTTGTCTATCTTTTGCAAGCGTGTATGCTTCAAAGTGTCACTGGCAAAAAAAAAAAGAAATAATAAAATTAAAATGCTCAGTTTTCAGATAATGATTTGATACAGGGACATCTTAAAATCTCCGAAAAGTTTCTCCAACAATAAAAAAACCCTAGTGTACAAACTGAAAAGGCTGGTAATTCCTCCATTGTTTCCTGAGGAATATAGTATCTTTATTTCTAGTCTTGTCTATTTTAGTCTACTGGAAAATGATTTATGATCCACGAGATGTACAGTTGTTACCAGGAGATTCTACAGTACAATTGCCCAGCAAGGCTGCAGATGCCCCCTGCCTGGAAGCACTCAAGGCCAGGCTGGATGGGGCTTTGAGCAACCTGTTCTAGAGGGAGGTGTCCCTGCTATAGCAGGGGGTTGGAACTACATGATTGTAACGGTCCCTTCCGACCCAAACCATTCTACAGTCCCACGACACATACCCTTTTCTTCCTCTTCCTCTTCTTCCTCCTCCTCATCCTCCTCACTTTCCTCAGCTTTGCTTTCAGCCTCAGCTTGTTTCTCATCTGCTTTTTCAGACGACATCGTATCTTCTTTAGAGGAAGCAACAGCAGACATGGCGCGTGGTTCTGCAGAAAGCAGCGGGCAAAAAGCCGTGAGAACGCGGCCCCCCTCACAGAAGGGCTCCAGACACGAACTCAAACACCGCGCTCACCCACGGCCCCCTAACGCTTCTCAGAAGCCGTCGCTCGCCCTGCAGCTGCTGAAGGGGTTTATCAGCTCTGCGAAACGTTCAGAAACACACAGGGGAAACAAACAGGCGACGGGAACCGCCGTGGAGGAGGAAAAGTTCACGCCTCTCGCAGGCTGCAGGCAACAAAACCCTCTGTTTTTTTTCCTTGAGAAAGAGCGATGGCTCTGCCCAAGCCACCTTTCCCCTCCTCTCAGCGGAGAGGAAGAACAGAAAGTTAGGAACTTTCCTCCTTGGCAACGTCCAACCCGGCGAAGAGGGCTCGAAAGGGACGAAAGCGCCGAGATCCACTTCTCAGAGTGACAGCGGGGATATTTCGGGCCGGGAAGGGGGAGAAAGGAGGGGCTCCTCCCGCTTCCGGCGCTGCCCCGCCAGCCGCCCGTCCCGGCGCGCAGCCCGAACGACGCGATGGCGCCGGACAGCGCAGCAGCAACGCGGCGGCCGCCCGCCCTCCCCCCCCTCCTCCGCCCCGAGGACAGAACCCGGCCGCTCTGCAGGGCCCGGTGCGGCCATGGCTGGGCGGACACACCTCGTCTCCAGCCCCGGCTCCTGCTGCGGGAGCGGCTGTGACGGCAGGGTCGGCGGGTGGCGGCGGGGAGGGCGCGCGGAGGGGGAGGGGCGGGGCACTGCCAGGCTGAGACGCGCGCCCCGCGTCCCGCTCGCTCTCACCTCTCTCTCTCTCTCTCTCTCTCCCCCGGAATCAACAAGGTTTTCAAAATGGCGGGTTCTCAGCCGGGGAGAAGGAAGCGGGAAGACGGCGGCCAATCAGCGCCGGCGCGGGGAGGGCGGGCGCGGAGGTGGGAGGGGCGAGAGGGCTGCGCGCGCAAAGGCGAGGGTGGGGCGGGTGAGGCGCTTTGCGGCCGTGCGCCGCGGGGGGCGCCATAACCTCTGTGTGACGTCACTGCCGGCGTTTGGGAGGGGCGTGCGCTTGTCGCTCAGATCATGGAATCATTGGGTTAAATAGGACCACAATGATCATGTAGTTCCAACCCCCCGCTATGTGCAGGGTCCCCAGCCAGCAGCCCAGGCTGCTCAGAGCCACATCCAGCCTGGCCTTGAATGCCTGCAGGGACGGGGCATCCACAACCTCCTTGGGCAACCTGTTCCAGTGCCTCACCACCCTCTGGCTGAAAAACCTCCTCCTGATGTCTAACCTAAACCAGCTCGCACTGTACAAGGGCAGGTCCGGGGAGAGCATCGCCCCCCTCACTTCTGGCAGTGCAGCTCCCATTCCCAGGGTTTTTAAACCTGTTGTCAATACAGGCGGTGGCAGTGTGTAAAACGAACATCATCTGCCAGCAGTGCATAACTAGACAAGCCTGAAGCTCGTGCCTGCTCAGGACACATATAGCTGGCCATTAAGCCACGAGAAAGAATCATCGAATCACAGAATCGCTCGGGTTGGAAAAGACCTTCAAGATGAGTCCAACCACAACCTAACCATACTGCCCTAACTCTGACAACCCTCTGCTAAATCACGTCCCTGAGCACCACATCCAAGCGGTTGTTAAACACATCCAGGGACGGTGACTCGACCCCCTCCCCGGGCAGCTTATTGCAGTGCTTAACAACCCTTGCCCCTAAAGCTGTCGAAAGACGACGGGCTGCCCCCTGCAAACCCGTGGGCTGCGGGCTGTTGCGGGCGACGGCAGCGGAGACCCGCTTCACGCCGCCTGACTGAGCCGCGACGGGAACGCCGCGAGCAGAAGCGATGCCGGCTGCCTGGCGGTGCGGCGCCGGGCAGCGTGCCGACCCCGAGCCGCCGCGGTGCGCCCTCGGCGCGCGTTGCCGCACGTCTCCGCTGGCAGCACTGGCGGCTATGACAAGGAGCCGCTGTCCCGGCCTCGGGGCTCCCCCCGCCCCCGGCGCTCGCAGCGAGCGGGCGGGCGCTCGGGGGCACCGGTCCCAGCGTCCCGCTCGCCGGCAGCCTCCGGCCGGGCGGGGAGAGGCACGGCGAGGGAAGGCGGGCGCGGGCGACGTTACCCGCCGGGAGGTGCCGACCCCCCGCCGGCCGCGGCCGGGAGATAAACGCCGAGCTTCGCCTCCCAGCCGCGAGGAGCCGAGGTGAGGGGCGGTACGTGTGCGGCGGGCACCTGCGGGGCGGGGAGCCGCGCTCCTCCGGCCGCGGCGCTGGGCTGGGCGGGCGGCGGTGCGTGCCAGGGAGTGCGGGCTGGTGGCGTTCCTTCGTGCGGGAGAGGAGGGCTTCCCTCGGCTTTGGGGCCCTTGAGCGGCTCCCCTCGGTTCTGGGAACTTCTGCGGTGGGAACCGGCGGTGAACGCCGGCTTGCTGTGGTTCTGGCTGACTTTTCTGAGCGCGTTCCCTCCGTAAGGCGTGCTTTGCCACACGTGAGCTGCTCGTGCGGCTGCCCGAAGTGGCTGCTGCTGGGAGAAGCCTTCTGCCCCCTCAGATCTGAGCACTTAGTGCATTTATTCCTAAGTACGTGAGCTGGATGCGGAAAGAAATGCTAAATCTATGAGTATTTTCTGTCCTTAGTTGAAACAATCATATTTATCCCCTAGAAAATGAAATCCTAACTGCCGTCGTTTGAAGGTCTGCATGTCTGCACGTTATGTACAAACTGCTTTAAAATCCCAGGGCCTGCCATGTGAATTTGGTATGAATCATGTCTTATTTTTAAAGAAATGGAATTCCGTGCTGAAAATATTCATGGCATATTACAGGAATATCCATGGCCTGGCTTAGACCAACAAAATGCAGAAAACTCAGCGTGGAAGCAAAGCATTTATCCTCGTTTCACCTCTGTGTGCTGGGTTTCTAGACATTTCTCCTCACCAAGTATGTAGTTATTGGTTGTCTGGCCCTTCCAGGACTTTTAGTACTGTGAGTAAATGCCAGGTGGCCAAATTCTGCTCCCAGTTACTCCAGCCTCTTCGCCATGGTAACTCCGTTTGTTTCAGTGCTGTTATTCTCCATTTACAGGACTGTACCTGGATACTGAATTTATTCGATACATTTATCATACTTTGTGAATTTTGTCTGCTTGGGTCAAGCTTTAGGACAGGATTCATTTGTAATATGAACAGTGTGCAATTTAACTGATTCTTCTCTGTAATAGAACTTGTAGAATTGGAAGTATAGGTGTAACACATGTTCTTCGTAGGGGCAAGAAACCACAGCGGTGTTTTGTGTGGCTAAAAGCCATAAGCATTCAGTTCTGGTGATCTTTTTAGTGGAAATTCTGATATGTCAGAACTAAAAGCTTTAGGAAACCATTTTATGTGTATGCACAGAAATAGCCTTGCAGAGTCACAGTGAGGAGGACTTTTAAAGTTATAAAGGAAGTCTTAAAGAATTTCAGTAATGACATTCTGAAGTAGTGACTGCTTAAATATAGAAAGCTTGCATTTTCCTCTTTGGTGGCTGAACCTCAGAGGCTTTGCAGATTTCTTGTGTCTAGTTTCCCCTTTGTGTGAGGTGGGTTCCACTGTAATACCGCACCCCAAGGAAAGATGTAAGAGGCCCACAGAGAGCTGCAGAGGTTTAGCATGGACCAGAAGGTTTGCAGTTTCACCATTCAGGTTCTGGGTTTGATCCTGTTCTGTATGAATGCCTTTTTAGTGAGTATTTGGATAAAGCGTGTCTGCAGCATAGGAAACTAGAAAGACACGTTAACTTACTGAAGTCTGCAGAGGGAAAATGTCCTATCTCTGTTATATACGTACATTTGACATCAAAGTATGGGATGTTAGAGATAAATTGGCAAAAGCCTAGTTAAATCTGATCACATTTCTTTAAGTGGAAACCAATTTGATGATGTTTATTTGAAGTATCACTTCTGATGGCAGTATTTGTGCTTTGGAGGAGAGGTATGCTTTAAGGCCTAACTGGAAGGGTGAGACCCAAAGAACTCTTTGTCATGTGAAGGGGAAAGTAAAAGTAAAGACTCTGAGGTCTCTGCTGAACTGCAGCCCTAAACTAAATGTTAATCAAAGGTATAAAGTCTTTAATCGTGACTTCTGTCACCACATTTCTTTTCTGTCCCTTTTTGCTTTATCGTGTTTCCAGCATAATTTCAGTTGATTTAGTATTTGGAGCATGGTGAAATCACTTTGACATGCATTCATGACGTAGTTCCAAGAAGCATCCATGTACAATAATGATTAAGAAGAAAAGGAAGAGCACATCTAGGCTGGGAGGACTGAATTGCTCCTGCTTCCTGCAATGGATTTATCTGGTTGAATCTCATTGTTTTGAAAAGTGCTGTGGCATAGTACATTCAAATGATGTGGACAGGTTTGAAAGCTGTGAAACTTATCATTCCTGCCTAGCAGCTGTGGATGTGCTGATAAAGATGTCTTCTTTGACTGAGGTTAAGGTAAAGACTGCAGCTTGGTAATTACCAGATAAAGCAATCTGACTTACAGGCTTTATGGTACCTAAGTGAAGAGTATACCTGCTGTTTTAACATGAAGATTTTGCTCACAACAAGCCCACAGGAAATTCAAGGGCATTCAGTACTTTATTATGGTAAAAAGGAACAGGGATGGTGGTGATTAAAGATACCGTGATGCTAAAGGGAGGGTGGCTGGATATTTGCTGGGAATACTGTAGTCGGTAATGCAGAATTAGGTTTCTCCTTAATCATTTCTAGCACTTCAGCCATTCTTTGTGGAGGAAGGCACTGATTTAAACTCACTGATCTTTAACAGCTGCTCTACCTTTTTTAACTTTCCACTCAGAAGAGAAACTTGTAGCCTTTGCAAATGTTTATTGCTTCTTTAAACAAAAAGTCTTTTTCATGTTTCAGTCCTTTTCTCCTGACCATAACAGTAATAGATTCTGAAATCTTACACGAAACATTCTGTTTACTTATGCTGATGGGTTTTTGAAAATGCTCGCTGAAGGTTTAAATGTGCTAAGCCAAAGTGTTGTTTATTGCTTACATTTTCATCTTTGGAAAAGGAAAGTACAAAGTCTTTATGAGCATGGAGATAGAATACAGGTTTTCTGCCTTGTGCATATGAATCTAACAGTCACTTTCTGTGGCACTGGATAAAAGTCAGTGACCATTTCTGTACCTGGGCTTTTCAGGTATAATATGGAGAAAATACCTACAGGAATATTCTGAAGCTCACTCAAAAATATGAAACGCCGTGTAGTACTTAGTGAATGGCAGCTGTAAGTATTCAAAATGTTTAGTGAAATGGGAGTTTTTAAAAAGCAATTCCTATGAAGTTGGACTAAGTTTCCTTGGTAAAAATACCCAAACAAAAGTAACCTTTTCTTAAATGCAAATCACTACATTAGTCATTCTGCTTATTTCTTCAGGCAGTATCATGATGCTGTTTTATACAATCTAATTGCAAAAATAAGTCTGCTCCGTAAAATGTTTTGCTTCAAGAAGTCCCAGTGCAACTCAAAATCACTGCAAGGATGCCACAGAAGGCAAAATGTATTTGTCTGAGAATGAGTGTTGCTGCTTCTGAGTTGTGGACCTTACAAATAGACTTTCCAGGAATAAATCACATCACTACCCACGTGCATCTGTGGGTAATTGGTCAAAGGTTTTCAGAAAATTCACAGGCTAGCTAATTAACATGCATCTCTTGACCACAAATATAAACAGCATTGTTGGAGTCGCAGAGGAGATAATAAATCTCTTGGAAGAAGAGTTGGATTTTTTTTTTTTCTGTCTCATCTTTTTTGCCCCCCTCTACTCTGTCCTCTTTTGCCCAATGTACGTTTGTTGTAAGTAAATAAATTGCTCCTAATGGAATACTGGACTTCACCAATTTGTTTCTCTTAAGTGAAACAACCTCGAAGCCCCCAAATTTGAGATATCTGCTCAGGTAAAGTCAGTCGTTATTTTCTCAGTTCTTCAAACTATGTTATTTGCTTGTTTAACTGCCATTTAATAGCAGGGCTGGGGATATGCTGCAAGTTTTCTGCTTCCTGTTCACACTGCCTGGATGGTGGAAAAACGTGGAAATGTACAACATCTTTCCAATGGATCAGTAGAAAAGAGCGAAGTAAACTGGTCAAACTGTACAGTTCCAGACAGCTTTAATCACTAACAGGGACAGCTTATCTGGAAAAATACATGTGATGCCCATTCTAGTTCCCTAAATGGCTTTGCTGTAAATGGAGCAACACCTTGGCTGTGCTTGGCATGTGAAGGTGAAACAGCAGCAGTTCTATTTTCCGTGATATAACAGGCAATAATCTGTGAGAGACAGAGAGCTGTTGGACAGGTAAATAAACAAACATTCTATGGATGTATATCCAACATAAGGTAGCCTATATTGTATCTGTGTCTAGACCTATGTCTCCTGTAGACCTTATGAATGATCCAGATGCACAGAAATGTATGCCACTCCCAATACTTTTTAAAGGACTTAACAAAATCCTATAATTCTGATGAAATGATCTTTTTGAAGCAAACTGTGCAAATTTGGTGGACAAGAGGGTTTGTGGATGTTTATTCCTTTCAAGTATTGTTCCTTACGTTGAAGATGAATGTATGAAAATCAGACAGAAGTTGAGGGTGTGCTGTATGTTTTGCATGATGCCTGGGCTCTGAATTCAGTTGGGTTTTTGTTATGTAACAAGCGGTTGTTATTTGCAGTGATCTGCTAAACTGAAAGTTACATAAGAATTTTCACCACTGTCTTGTCCAAATCTTGTCTTTGCGTACTTATGACTTAATGAATTGCTCTCATTTCCTGATGACGTTTTCCTATTTGGTTTTGGTCCAGAAGTTAGCTTTCCTGGAAAGCTCACGAGAAAATCCTTTGCCTGGTTCTGACTTAAAAAAAAGAAAGAAAGAAAAATTAAAACTTGTCCTTTTTCCATTTAAAATGTAGCAGGGAAAAGAGGCTGCTGTTACACAGACAGTAACTGTAAAACTTGACGTTTTTATCCTGACTGCTTTTCTTTGAGGATTTAATCACTTCAGAGAGAAAACATTGAACAAACATTAAACATAAATAAGCCCACTGTCCATCTGTGACTTATTCTTAGTTCCTTTATGCTAATATTTTTCCTGTACCCTGGATGGTACTTTGTGGTGAGGCTTGTCCTGCTCTGTTTTCAGACTGCTGTAAGTTCTCATGATGAAACACATACTGCCTTGCTACTACCTTTGGTGACAGAAGACTCCTTGGATGCTTAGTTAGGCTTCAAGGGATATAGTTATACCCACTGTGTAAAGCAGCTTTTATTATTGATGAGAATTAGACTTTTTGGTGGTGGTTTGCAGCATTGGTTACAAGATCCTTGATCACACATGAGCTCTGTAACCTGAACGTTCTGTTACTCTGGAAGAAGTAGTTGCCTGTCACCTCTCAGAAATAGGTCCTAAAATCCCAGCACTATAAATATCTATGACAGTAGATGCTTGATTTGCCTGCCCAAGTAAAGATAGAATATTCACATAGCTGAAGGTTTGTACAGATGTGTGAAGGACTGTAGACTTGACTAATAATGTAACATAGCTGATATCTCTATGAGAGGTTTCACAGCTTTAGAGAAAATTACTGTTCTGTGTTATTAGATCTGTATGTTCAATTTCCTTTTTTGGTCTTGAAAAGTAAAAGTGTACTTAGTTAAAATTAAGCAAATTTTTAATGATAAAATTGTAAGATCTGTTATGTCCCAAAGCCTACGTTAGTCTTAACTGTGGTTAGACAATACTCAGAGAAAGGTGGTTTTGCCCACGGTAAACTGGGAGCTGGTGTATGCTGCTATTCAAGACAAGTAGGGAAATAGGCAGGTCGAGTGATTTAGTTGTTTAGCATTTGTGTGTGTCACTTCTGACATGCAAGTGTGAGTTCAGTTTGAGCCTCTATGAGCTGACTGATCTGCTCTGAGCTTTGTTAGGTGGGAATACAGGTACGGAAAGCGCAGCAGAACCCAACATTAACTATAGAAGTTGAGACTGAAAACGAATGCTGTGGTTCTCATCAGAGGAAGAGTTTAACTTATGGCATTTATTTATTCCTTTAAATTCTGTAGGTATGTGATTTTTCTCCTTTTCTGGTGGACTGAAGAGATGACTTTACTGAAGAAGAATTTGGCCTACAATGTGCACTTCCAGCATCAGAATGATCAGTGTTATCAGGATGGTATAATGTACCTGTTTTCTCAGAAATCTGAGAGCAGTTAGCATAAATCTGTTCTGTGTGTCTAATTACCTTTGCAATCACCCTTTAGAAAATGTGTTCACCTTCAGTTTTCATCAAAAGTTTTCCTTTTCAGACTTGTTTCTACTTTTAAACTCTATTAAGAAAAAAAGATATGTGACTTTACTTGGCAGAGAAGGTCACATAGCTTGGCTTTCCATCTGGTTAAGTAATTCAATGAAAAATGAGCTAAGCAACAGAGCCATTTTTGTCATTTTTCTGAATACCTCACCAAAATCCTTGCCTGGGAATGCTTTCACTTCACACTTTGTCACTGCTACCTTCCAACCCAGCACTGAACACAGCCCTCTGTCTTTGCTGCATTTTGGTGTTTCAGGAAAAACGAGTAGCAGTTTCTGGGCTTGCATACATAGGAACATTCAGGAAAAAAAAAAAAAATATTCCAAACTAACAGCATGGACGTTCTGAGATGTTAACGTGAGCAAACTTCTGAAGTGTCCTAGTTAACTCACAGTAAAATCCGTTATGGAGACTTCAATTTGGCAGTGGCTTTTGTTTGTTTAGCTAACTTCGAAAGTAAATTAAACAAAAGTGTTCTACAGTCATTTTAAAATTCTATTTATGGTTTAATTAATAACTTTTAAAAGCTTGTTCTAATTAATCTTCCTGAAGGTTCTGGCTAACAAACTCTGCTAAATTTTGGTAATGCGATTAATGGGGTTTCAGTGTCGAGTTTTCTGTTCTGCTTCTCTCCCTGGGTATTGGACAAGGATTGTCAGAACAGCACGTATGGTTGCCGTGCAGCTGGGGTAGCTAACAAATGGGATATAGCACAAACTTACATTCCAAGAAAGCAAATACAGTTGACTGTGAGGCAGGAACAGATTTCTTGCTGTGCTGCAGCAATGGCCCTCTTTGGCAGAAGGTTTAAGCAGGCAGCAGAAAGTGGTAACATCTTATCTTCAGTGTCTTCATTTACAGGATTTGGCAAAGCTTGTGTCAGTAAGGCTGTGTATCTGTGTAAACAAGCTTTCTTTTAAACTGTGATGTAGGACTGTGCTTTTTCCTGGAAATCTGCAAAAAGCAGAGACGTTAAGTTAAATTGGTTAGCTGTATAATTTTTTTTCAAGTTAATTTCTGGATATTGAAGATGTGTCTTCCTAAAGACATTACTACCATGGAATAAGGTAGGATCTACACAACATCTATTGTTTCTCACCGGCTTCTGGTTTGGACATTCACTTCTTTATGAAGTAGTTCCCTATTGTGGCATATGCAATTCCTTGCATGTGGCAGGAGCTATAAAGCAGTTGAATTTGTGTTATGAATTCATACCATTGATTAATGCAGATTAGCTTTTCTACACGGAACAAGGTTGTCCAACATTTTGGCTTGCCTGGGTCACACTGAGTGAAGAGGAATTACTTGACTGAAGAAGAGTTGGCTTGGGGCCCATATAAAATATATAATGCAATTAATATATGTAAGTAACAAAATTTATTTTTTAAAAAGTCATTACAAGTTTGAAAAACAAGAAGGCAACAAAACCATTAAACTAGTGGGATATTTGACCTTATTTTTGTGAAATTAATCATAGAATAGCCTGGGCTGAAAATGACCATAAGGATCATCAAGTTCCAAACTCCTGCTATGTGCAGGGTCACCAACCAGCAGCCCAGGCTGCCCAGAGCCACATCCAGCCTGGCCTTGAATGCCTGCAGGGATGGGGCATCCACAGCCTCCTTGGGCAACCTATTCCAGTGCTTCACCACCCTCTGGGTGAAAAACTTCCTTCTAATATCCAACTTAAACCTAGTCTGTCTCAGTTTAAAACCATTCCCCCTTGTTCTATCACTATCCACCCTCACAAACAGCCGTTCCCCCTCCTGTTTATACGCTCCCTTCAAGTACTGGAAGCCACAATGAGATCTCCCTGGAGCCTTCTCTTCTCCAAGCTAAGCAAGCCCAGTGCATCTAAATGCATCAGTCTGGGTCAGTGGAAGTGGTTGTAATTCTTAGCAAGTTCTCGAGGTGTTCCTCAGAGATTTTTAATGAAATTTTAATCTTCTGTGCTTCATTCTTGAAAATAGTTGCTCACAAATGGCAGAAACTGATGACATGAATAAGGTACGATTATGAAGTGAGAGAATTTTTTTCTGTCAAGGTAGGTCTTATAAAAACCTGGTAAAGAGACATGGCCAAATTTTTCTTTGCTGATTGCAGTTGTATACATTCCATTTGAAAATTCACAGGTCATTTATGTATACTGACTGAAAATGGAGGATATTTCTGCCAAAATCTTGAAACCTATTCTCAGATTCGTTTATCAAAATGGAAACCATTATTGCACAGGACTGTGTTTAGCCAATGTGTCAAAATTATTTGCCATAAGTTGAGGTTGTCATAATTTAAGTTTCATTTGAATGCTGTATGGTTTGAAACATAGCACAGATAAGTTAATTTTCAGCTTGAAGACATGTTTTAACTCATTTAAACAAACAATGTTAACAATCATGGCATTGTATTCACCAAGTGACACGAGTGCATGTAGCATTTAATGCACAAGGGTTTTGTGCAATCATGGAAAGTGTTGATGAAAATCACATCACAATGGTAAAAAATCACAATCTTCTAGGGCCACACTGTCCAAGGCCACATTTGGACCATGGGTGGGACAGTCTGTGAGAGTCCTTTTTCATTCACTGACATGCATGCTTCCTTGGCCAACTTTCCATGTTCTCTAAGCAGCACAGAAGTCTGTTTCTCTTGTTGTGGAAATCCCTGGCAGGCCATCCTGCAGAAACCGTGTGCAAGAGGGAATTCTGAATGCTGTTAGTGCTTGGATGAGGCAGCCTTTCTTCTCTGGAATTACAATTAATTCCTGCATAGGTTGATTTGGATGAACGTACAGAATCTTTTGTGTTTATGCAGTGCTGGCTAGGAACACTGACTACTTTCCAAAGCTAGTGTGCAGTAATAGATACTAAATGCCTTTATGTAGTTACTCATCACTTTATTCTCCTCCATCTTAGTCCAAATAATCTGGAATTTGTCCTAGTAATAACTTGGAAAGAACCAGAAAAAATGCTCCCTTAAACATTCCTGATGCTTCCCAAACTAAATGCTCCTTTTTGAGTAACCAAACAGATCACATTCTTTGGCACGGGTTCTGCTCCCGTCCTCAGAAAAACGGTCTTGAAAATGAATTCAAACAGTTCAGAGCAGAGTTAGAAACAGCATTTATTTATTTATTTATTTTGTTGGAAGTACTGCTAGTTATTGGTTTCTACTTTCTTCTGAGGTTAGCTCATTTTCTGCCTGGTGTTCTTTCCTCAAGGCTGATGTAAGTATTGCCCATAGACTTGTACTCGTTCCGTGCTGTCTTTTGCTTAAGAAATGTTTAATCCTTACAATATAAACCTTATTTTTGATTTTTTTTTTTTTCCTTCCTTGTACACCGTTATTTGCCTCTGCCCTTCAAAAGCTGACAACTTTCCTCTTTTGACTTTTTATGCTGTATTTTATTCTGGCAAATATTCTAGAATATTAGAACATCTAAGCTTGTATCTCTTTGTTCATATCAATTAACATTTTCATCTGTGTTTGAAGAAGTCTGACAAAACTGTTGAGATATTTTGAAATGCAAATTTATAGATTATTTTAAAAATGAATGAGCTGATGATGCTGATCTGTAGCTTCTGAGGGGAGGGGTGAAATGTTGTGTGTGCAGTATGTTCAAATGGCAATGCATTTCCAGACGTGTTCAGTGTACAACGTGGTGAGGCTGGGGAGAGGAAAACAGAGATAAAGCAGTTGCTTTTAATAATAATACCGGACCTGGGAAGAGAAGTCATCTTTTTTTGCTGCAGAAGTGGTGCTTTGAGCCATCGTGCTAGATTGTTCTTCCCACGCTTTAGGGAATAAGAGTAATGTGCAGTGATCTCCTCTGAGCTGAAGGATATAAAATTGCCAACTCTAATAAAACACGGGGAAGTTTCACATCAGCCTGGCTGTTCGTCCCTTGCAACATGACGTCGGTGGAGGTTCCGAATGCAAGCGTGCCGATCTGTGCCCGGTTCTCTCACTAGATGGAGCTCCTCGCCTTGCTTACCTCATCTCGGGATGCCGGAGGCATCGCTCTGCTCCTCCATTATTGCGTCCCCTGATGTTGAAGTCAGGTTAGGCCAGTCCTTGTGCCAGAACGGGCGACCCTGTGCTGATCTTACCTTCCACCCCGACATCACCTTATGTTGCTGCTCGAATTTGGCACGATGACTGGGTGGATAATAGACGTGGTCCAGTTGGAAAGCAAGGAGGGTTTTTGTTTTTGTTTTGGTTTTGTATCATAGGATTAAGGCTCTGAGCAGCTCCTAAGCCTGGCTGGTCCTCTGCTGACACTGTGCTATCCTGTGCTGTTCTGGCACAAGTGACAAGTGTGCTCCTGTACCCATTCATGCACTTTCTGTGTTTCCTGGGACAAGAGAAGTCCAGTAAACTGGTCAGATGGAAAACTTGTCGTTCTTGTTTAGAGTTTGCTGAACTGTCTTACTCTGTAGTTGCTCAGCTACTAGGGAATGAGGGTGGGAGGCAATATGGAGCTCTTCTTGCAGGGGAAGCCCACAGTTGCACCATACTGGAAAAAGCTGGAGAGACACTGCCTCACATCTGAATGTTTAAAAAACAAAGCAACAGTGTCAGTAAAGTTTCAGTGCTTTCTTTCCTCACAGTTCCAGTATTTGCTTTTGCATCAGCATTTTTTTCTTTCATGTCAAAGGAAAATGCAGTAAAAGTCAGAAATATTTTTTCATTAGCAAAGCAAAACAAAAACCTACATTGGAATCTTTTATTCTTTTGAATTCTTATTTCCTAGCTGTTACTAAATACTGCTTTTTTATTGTATATAAATTCAATTAATTAGAAGATTCTGAATATCCACAGAGATGAGCTCAATGAGGATTTAAAACCAAATTTAAAGTAGTATGAATAACTCTACATGTTATTTATTGAATAAAACATTAGATTTTAACAGGGTCAACACGGGACATGTTAGAATCGGAATTTCTTTTATTTTGCCATTGAAAATATGGCTCTTAAAAACTGGAACTCTTACTTAGTTGTTTTGACATTCAAATGCATTTATTTTAGTCCTTAGATGACTCAGATTCCCACCGGCCTGCTGCGTGTTAATTTGCAAACACTATAAAGTGCAGGCATTAAAAAAGTCATAAAGACTGTGCAGCGTGCCCTTCAGCACTGATTACATGCTCATTAGCTCCTGGTCCCTCGTTTGGTTTGCATGCTAGTTCCTTGTCCTCAAAAGACATGTGTGGGTACTACTTCGCTTTGAGTTGCTGCCTAGGGATTAATGGAGCTCTGATTGTCTTCCTGGCTTCCCTCCGCTCACGAGATCCCACTAGTGTATGAGGGTACACGGAGTGAATTAAAACATATGTTGAAGGGAGGAGCTGGGTTGCTACGATGTATAAACCGACTGAGAGTGCGTGTGTGATGATAGGCTTGGCACAGCAGAAGGGAATTGGAGGCCCTAAGGGGTCCCCTCATCCAGAATACTGATGTCTGTGGATCTGCTACTGCCTCTCTGTGTCCACCCCATTGCTAAGTGCCACTGAGCAGTGACTTATTGCAATTCATTGGCCGTTTTCCTTTGCCTTGGCCCTCTGACAGCTGTTACTTCAAGCTCAACTCAGATAAACTGATGGCATAATAACCAGAGAAAGTGTTCTGAGAAAGTAGTGAATTGTTTGCTTGCTAGTATTATTTTGGATTTAGGATTAATGCTTGTACAATATACCATTGTTGGTATAGAAAGGGCCAGGCCTTTTATAACCTTCATGCTTCTTATAACTTGCCTATGATTTCTATTCAATGTACTTTTAAAAGATGAAAGCAGGAGTACTTGTAACCTTTTCAACTACAGAATTACAGTTCTCTTTAACATGTCTGCAGAGCATGCGTATCCATGTTACCTTTTTCACTTTTCACATGAAGAGGCTTCTCTTGATGACTTGAATTCCATCTGCAGAGTCACCTCTGTACAGAGGTTTGTTCTGCATGTATTTTTCCTTTGCTTGACTTTTTTGGGGGTGAGGAGAATATTGGAATAAATTGGATACTGTGTTTTTCTAAGGGGATGGACTATGGGCTATCTTAGGGTAAAAATGAAACCTTGTTTTCGTGCCAGTTGATTTGATAGAAGCTGTCAGACATGATGTCAGGCCATGGGAATTATTTGAAGACGCTTCTAATAATGGCATACAGAGTTCTTTCTGGAACTTACTGCTTGTTTCAACAAAATATGCTTTTCACCTCTAGAGTCTGAGTAAAGCAGGACCAGTAGGGTTCTTTAAAATAAATCTGTATTATCACTAATATAAGAAAAAAATAATCCAATACCCTATTTCAGAGCATCATAATTAATTTGTTCTAGTGTCAGTCTGCTTTCTTTCATGCTGCTTTTTCATTTTCTGACAGAGGCTGAAGAAGAAGGAAATCATAACAGGACACAGTGAACGTAACTCATTTTGATGGAAAAATGTAATAATTGTAAAGTAACACTGAATTTCCTCTGGGAAAACAAGGTTTTCTTCTTTGGTATTGCTGTTCTTCATAAAATTGTATGTGCTGTGACCTTGTGGTTAATGACCTCAATAGAGTCATATCATACATACACTTAAATCACTATTGGATTTTACATGTTTTCCTTTTGCTTGTTATCCCTTGATAATTTTGTTATTACTGATGGGAAACATAAATTTCATTTACATTTAGATAAGGAAATTGTGTTATTGCCAGTAAGCTGGATACAGTTCCAAACCTTTTGTACAAGTGCTGTAAAACTGCTGTAAAACTGAGAATTGAAACGTTCTGTTCATATTAAAAAAAAAAAAAAGAAAGAAAAAGAAAAAAGCACAAAACAAACAAACAAATAAGTCCCACACCCTCTGAACTTAAAGTAACTGCAATACAAAAATATCCTCTAAAATCCCTGCAGTAAGGATTCCTTAAATAGATGTGTCAGAGTTTAGGCTGAACTGAATGTACCATACTCTAATGGAAGAATAGGCAAGCAGTTTCTAAGTAAATTTTCGTGTACCTAACATGCGTAATAGAGTTAAGATGAAGGTTGATGTAATGCTTCTGAATCAAACTGTTTCAGCAGAGTTTCTCTTTGTACATAACGTAGCATTAAACCATAGCTGTGGATCTCAGGGACTCTGGAACTGGAAGAGGGTAGATTTAGACTAGATATTAGGAAGAAATTCTTTACTGTGAGAGTGGTGAGACACTGAACAGTTTGCCCAGTGAATTGTGGATGCCCCCTGCCTGGAAGCATTGAAGGCCAGGCTGGATGGGGCTTTGAGCAACCTGCTCTAGAGGGCGAAGTCCCTGCCTACAGCAGGGGGTTGGAACTGGATGATCTTACAGTTCCTTTTCAACCTGGGCCATTCTGTGATTTGGGGCATGAATATCAGTCTTCTCAGAGGGGACATCTTTTTTGCCAAAATGCTTTGTTCTTGAAACTTCTGCACATGCTTTCTAAAAACCAGAAGGATGTCAACAGAAGTCAAATGTTATTCTTCATACAATTTTGGATTTATTTATTTATTTATTTATTTATTTATTTATTCCTTCACTGCAGGGTTTCAGGTCCTTTTCTTTTTCAATTCTAACTGTGAAATGGATATAAGAAACTTCTATGAATTACGAAAGTGGCAAGAATAAAATTTAAAAATACATGTATATATATATGGTCTTACTTGTATTATTTCCCTAAAGAGAAAAACCTCTGCTGTAGATAAAGAATTGCCTCTCTTGCTGAGGACAGATGTCATACAGAAGCTGTAATCACGTGTTGGAGCAGGAGTGACGAAGCCTGTTTGCCATCAAGAGAGGTGATTGTGCCCCTTCTCCTTTTCCGTAAATACTGGCTTCTGCTTTGTGCAGGCATTTGGCCTTGCATGGCCACGTGATAGAGAAACTATGGACCTGTGTCTTGATTTCAGCTGGGACAAATGGTTTTCCTTAGATTGTCTGGTATACTTTGTTTAGTTCTTTTTTTTCTATTCTCCCCCCCATCCCATTAGGGAGGAGGGGAATGGGTGAAGGACTGCATGGTGCTGAGCCACCTACCAGGTTAAACCACAACAGCCTGATATGACAGGTGTTTGTTTGGAAGGAAGATTTGTTGTCAGCTGGAGAATTCCCCGATCGCACTGCCTCATTGACAGTGGCTCTGGCAGCAGGTGAGAACAAGGGGATCCAATCATTTGGTCCCTGAGATAGAAGACCCACCAGAGAGAGACCTACCAACAGCCACGTAGCCCATGTGAGAGGCTTGGTATATTTTAGGGTGTCTGAGTGACCAGTAACACCACATTTCAAGAGGTATGGAGTGGAGATGCGCTGTATGTATACAGAAGACTAAATGATGCCTATCATTACCAGACTTGAAGTTAAGATACTGAGATTGCCTTTTCTTTCTGTCCTGAATGTATGGATGTATGGCAAAACACAAGGCATGTGTCTATCAGTAGTAGACTTGTTGTGGGCAAAATGCATGAATATTACGCCCTCCTTCACAGATTGCACACAGCTCTATGTGGCAGCCCTTTTTGGTGGGGGAATGGATTAAGATCTTTTTACTTATTTTTTGGCTGGCAGATAGGGAACTTAAAGGCACAGTCTCCCTAGATGCAAAAGCATCTAAAAATCAGAAAAATCTGCAGTTTGTGGTAGCTCTGGGGGCTGTCGTGGTGTGCCTCATAGCTTACTTCATCAGGCAAATTTGCTGGTCCAGCTGAGGAAATGGGAAAACTTAATAAGTAAGAAGTCTTAAGCTGATTTTACCTTTTTTTTAAATTGGAACAGGATATCTCTTCAAGAAGTGAACAGAATCCCAATGGAAAAGTAACTCCTTGGAGATGCAAGCTGCATTACCTATTAGTTGCAGACTTCCAATACTGATGACCGAATGAGATAATGAGTTTACTTTCAAGACTGAAGGCTCTCTTGACGTAAATAATTATATATCAATGAGTGTCATTAATAACGGTTGGCTGAAAGCCCCATTAATCCCTTAAAATGAGAAAGTAATATAGAAATAATCTCGTGATCAACCGATGAGCAGTTTTAACTGTGAAATTCCAATTACTGTGTTCACACAGGTGTGTCACGAGGTACCTAAAATTTGCTGTCCTTGTGCTATCTAGGCCTGCTAGGTGGAGCTGATAGGTAGAAATTTGCAAGGAAGCTCCATAGCCGTTTGCAACCTTGTTTGGCCTGCAGCAGGTGAACGCTAGAGGGCTCTTGTAGACCGATGGAAAACAGCACAGGGCAACGTTTGTGATTTAAGACAAGTCTGAACTTAACCTGAATTAAAAAATGAAAAATATTCTTTTCATTCGAACATAACACAGCTTTCCTTTCCAAGAAAAAGTGAAGTCACTGCCTTTGAAAGAAGAGAAATACAGCCTGTTGTTATATGGCAAGTATTTGAGCTTCTGAGAGGTTTCTATGATGTAGTCTAATTGGTTTAAATTTTTATGCATTTTTTTTTTCTGATCAACATTCAAATTTTTTTTTAATGCTCCCTTTCTGAGTGACTGATTTGAGGATAACTAGCTGCCGTGTATTTCTTCCTGTTTGCCTGTCCTCTTCCTAATTTCTTTCCTTACCTGGTAGTTAATTTAGAGTAGCCTGTGTCCTGTGAAGCCCAAGTCTGCATTGCATTATACTAAACGTGATGAAGAAGTGAATGTATGATGTCACTGCACTTGTTTGGAAGTGCTTTTCAATTGCTTTTCAAAAAAGAGTTACATTTCATTCAATTCTTGCAAGTGAAGAATGATTTTTAGCTGGTGTGAATTTCCAGTGCAGCCGGGAGAGCTTTTATCATCTTACAGTGACTCAAACACAGACCCAGTGTGTTTATTCGAATGTTAACTGATACCATTTTGTGAGGCAGGAAAAAAAAGCCGAAAAACCTGCTCCATGTTGATGGGAAAAAACATAAAATAGCACTGCTCTAGAAAGCTGTATGGGAACAGTACTCTTTTTGTCTCAATTTATACAGCCTTTGTCATCAGATATATATATATATATTCATACATCCTCTTGATTTTCCCTTGTGAAGTAGTTTTTGTGCCTAATGTATTCTAGTATTTTTCAATGACACTGTGGTGGTGTAGAAAATAATTGATATTAGAGAGAGGGAGAAACAATACAAATTGAATTTACTATTATGGAGTGCAATTTACATCACTCTAGGCAGCAAATTGTCAGAAGGAAGCTTGAAATTATACATCAAAATTAATACGACTGTGCTTTGAAATTGAAAGCTTTTACATGCGGACAAATGTTCACACTTGTTTCAAGAAGTGTTTATGGAGAACAATGCGTGGGTTGCGTGTTCAGAAAAATGAAGGGCATTTTTTCCCTATGGCAAGTCAATCATCCAGGAAGCAAACGAGACTTGAAAGACAGGTTGTGAGATAATTGTTTTGTGGGACTGATGTCCTAGAAACCAATGGAGATTTTTGTGTGTTAAATAGTATTGAGAGCTGCAGAGTAATTTTACAAGAGACGTTCTTTGGCTGTCAAATACCCCATTCCCAATCCTGCTGTACAATTTGTAGCCACAGGTAAAAATGACCTATTTTTGTGGTTGTTCTTAGCAAATGTTCAACCCCCAAGTGAATGTCTCAGAAGTAAATAAAGGTAATGGTGTAGCGAGCATGAAATTAGAAGATGGATTTGAACTGTTTCAAAATCTCAATTTGTCTTTTCTTTTAGATTCCTTGATGACTCAAAACATCCATTATCTGAGAAGGGGCTGTGAATTTACAAGCAGGAGGGATAACGAAGGAGAAGGAAATCTGCTGATTATCTGCTAAATCTTCTTCCCCACACATAACTGTTACTCTTGCTGATTTGGGAATCCTTCCAGACTTCTTCTAAGTATTGATGCTTCCTCCTCACCACCCACTGTAACCCACCTCCTAGCACTTCCTTCTTGGCTTTCTCCCTGCTCAGCTCCCATTACTAAGTTGCATGTTTCTGGTCCAGATACGAGGATAAAATTAGTTAATTTCTTCTCATCCTCAGGGCAGTAGCATTCAGTTTTGCCAGTCTTGCTGAGAAGCATTGAAGTGATTCCACAGAGGGTAGCACAGCTGTTTTTCCTTAAACATTGCTGATATTGTATCAGTCAATTATCAGAATCAAAGTGCTTTCATTTTCTTTCAGGATGAGTGCATGGTCTGCCTTGAGTGTATTCTTGCAGTTCAGTTTGCTGCACACAAAATGAATTAGATCTACAGATGCGGGACCTTATTAAAATGATGTCTTCTGGACACTATATGGCCAAAACCAGTAAGATATGGCCAACTACGATATTTCTGCTTTTCATTGCTGATAAAGCATGATGTAAGTATGCGGTGACTTACACTAGAAAATGACAGGCTGTAATCTGTTTCAACTGCTGCTTCTTGCTGTGACAGAACCAAAGCAGCATAGGCTGCAGCACAGTTCATAAAGCTTGCAAAATGGATTTGGCTAATGAAAATGCCAGCCAGGTATCAAATACTTCGGCAAGTAGAAGGTTGCTGTGATATAATTGGCAGTTCACCCCATGAATGCAGTCTAGGATTTAGGGAGAGCCTGTGTTGGCACTAAGCTTGGATGCACAGTGAAAAGTACACCATAGATAAAAAAATGATTTTAGTTTTCTGTTTCATGGTTGGTTATATTCGGCTAGGCTTGTTTGAATACCAAATGGAATACAAAATAAAGTGATTTTGTAAGACTCAAGTTCACTTGTTACTCGGGTCCTGCTACTGTGAATTAATATCTATGCTTCTTACTTGAAATAGTGTATTTTAATATTTTTAGCTTTTGCAATTCTGGGTCTCAGAGCAGGATTCAAATAATGATGAGAACTTCAGAAGGAAGCTAAACTGTGCCAAGTAGTTAGGAAAGAATAAGGCTTTTTGAGTTGTTAGAAGATGAAGGCTTCTGTTTAGAAAAGTCAAGTATTTCTAAAATGTGAACTTGTCTGAGGATACAATACAAAGTACTGTAACTTGTTATCATTGAAATTGATCCAGCACTCTCTGAAGGAGGGTATTTTTATTCCATGTTTCATAAATTTTAAAACAACAACTGTTTCTAGACAAGGAACATCAGACAGCATTTCTGCTAACAACATTTTCAGAAAATAAATGCATCGCTTTGGCGTTTTGTAAGTAATAAAAATATTGTGCCACACTTAATCAGCAACTATTAGCCAAGAACTGAAAGCACCTTCAGAGCTTGTTCATTCTGATTATAGAAATCCAACCAATGGTCTCACAAACGTAGGGAATCCTCTTTCACGTTCAGAAAATTCTATTTGCTTTAACGTGTCCTTTCATTTAGAACGCATCCTATTGATGCCGCCCTTCAAAGGCATAGCTTTTTATCTAGAGGAAAAGGTAGTGTGTTCCTGGATTACAGAGAGGGGAATAAAGAAAAGGGAGGACAGTGCTGTGCAGGCAGGGTGTTAGCATGAGACCTTGTCTACTGTCAGTAAGAACTGGTGGTAACGATCCAAAATCAATTACTGTTACTTTTTTTATGCCAGTACGGGTGGAAATGCTGGAGATGGCTGTGGTTTTGGTTAAATTTATCAAACTCTTTTTTTTTATCTAGAAGCCGTATCGACAGCAGTAATTAATCCTAATCCCTTTTCATAGAAATGCAGTGTATTGATGATCTAGGAAAGTGGATGTTGGATGCTACATTTGCAGCTAGGTACTTTTATGTGGTATATGTATACATAAATAGGATTATCTCTTATCTAATCACTACTACCTAAAAGTGATGGCTCCAGATTTTCTGCCCTGTGGTTCATTTTGAAGTGGGAAATTTTATGTGGGCTGGGGTGAAAAAGAGATTTTTACTCCAGAGTAGGGCATACAAGCATGCTTTTGAAATGCGGTACATCCATGGTTGTGTCCCTATTTTTCCTCTTCTTCATTTTGTTTCTTTTCCAAGGCACAACTAATGCTGGATCCTGTAGACTTACTCTCAAGTATCCAAAACATCCATACTTTTTGGGATTGTGGGTTTCTTCCACGGAGCAAATCTTGTTTTTTGTCTCTGTGAGAACAGTTTAAAAATACAAATGCAAAAAACGATTTGACTGCCGTTGACATCTCTGTCATAACATAGAAGCTAAAGCCATGTTATATCTCTTACTGACGTCACTCTGATCTCTTGCAGTTACAGGGAACAAAAAACACCACAAGCCCCCTCCTTTTTTTTTTTTTTTTTTTTTTTTTGAGGAATTGTGTAGCGCATCCTGAAACTACGGCTGTTCTGCTACTCTGAGGCTGTAATGGAAGTGGAAGATAGACTACAGAACCGAAGTCTGAGGCAGCAGCACTAATATTCTTGGATCACTTTCTAACAGCTGTAATAAAATGCAATGTGCTTTTGGGCTATGTTCTCCCTCTTGACTATTCTCCCTCACTCTATAACTTCCTGAAGGGAGGTTGTGGTGAGCTAGGGGTCGGCCTTTTCTCTCGTGTACACAGTGATAGAACTAGAGGCAATGGTTTC
>JAPSGF010000098.1:2019241-2113218 GCA_035772895.1 Perdix hodgsoniae | reverse complement strand
ATCTTTTAGGTCTTTTCCAACCTTGATGATTCTGTGATTCTGTGATTGAGTTAATTGTGTGAATAAGCTTCCAAAAGCAGATGTGGCCCAATGAAAAATAATTATACCAGGACGTGTTTGAAAGATGGATCTTCTGATAACTTCGTCATTCTGATACATTTCCTGAGAAGGAACACCAAACAGCATCCCAATGTCTTATAGAAGCAGCTAGATTTCAGCCTCTGAGGAAAACACGGTGTGTGCAGTCACCCTATCTTCAGCCTATCCCTTTGGTTGCCTGTCTTCCCTGTGGTGATTCTGCAACTCACTGCTCAAACTCCAGCAGTTCTTGCAAGGCTGAGAGAAGCGCAGCTAATGGCTAATCCATTCTGTGTGGCTGCTGCTGGTCACCCGTTGGTACACATTGCACTGGGTCGGCAACAGCTGGATGGGAGAGGGAGGACAAGGGCTGAGTTATGCCATGGGGACTAAATGTAGGCCATAATTCCATAGGCAACCAGGCTTCATTCAATCTGCTGCTCCCAGGGTGACTTGGAGAGTGGTAGGTATGCTTGTTAGATGTGTCTGTATTCTTAAGATACTATCAAAACTTTCAGTGAGCGGTTGGGTAGTAGAGGGCTTCGTTTTGTTCCCAAGATACATTTCAATCTGCATGGAAAATGGAATTATTGAAGGCCTGCCGTGGATAGAAAGCCTGTAATTTGTTGGATAGCTGCACTGGTAGGCATATCTAATCTGCCTAATCAACTGACATTGCCATTGAATAGACAGAATGCTGAAAACATGCCTCAGCCCACTGGTGATGTAAAAGTGCTTACAGCTAAATAGATTTTTTGTTTCTTGAGATTTATAGCTCACATATGTTTGCTACAAAGCAAACTAAGTTCAACTTACTGTAACTTAGTTAAAGGTTTCTACTGGCAGTATAAATCATGCAGGCAAAGCTAGATTCCCTTTTATGTGCATCTATGTACTACTGAAAGAGAAGTGTTGCTTTCTGTGTCCATATTTCTTCACAGTAGTTAAAGAGAGGGAGCACAGGCAGTAGTTTTACTGAAAGGGAACTTCAAAATAGAGGCTGGTATGGAGTTGCATCAAATGGGATCAAAATCAAGCCTGGAATGTGCCTGTGAATAGCCACAGTTTCAGAGCAAATGGCAAGCATCATCATTGGTCTGTGCAACTCTTCT
This sequence comes from Perdix hodgsoniae, assembly GCA_035772895.1. Lineage (NCBI taxonomy): Eukaryota > Metazoa > Chordata > Aves > Galliformes > Phasianidae > Perdix > Perdix hodgsoniae. The sequence goes on along the minus strand of JAPSGF010000098.1, from coordinate 2,112,028 downwards.
CCTTTTCTTCCAGAATGAATTTTAAAAAGATACTTTTTCTTACTTTCACTAATGTAGTTAAGAATATTTGGCTGCACACTGTAATACAGAGGAAGAGAGGTAAACAAAAGGAAGACAGAAAAGAGATCAAGCTACAACCAATATGGCAAGAATTGCAAATTGCATTGTGGTACTCATTATTATATGGTACTTAGGATCTCAAAGGCTTTTTTTTTTTTTTTTTTTTTAATAAGTGAGCAGTTAGGAACACCAGCAACTTCCTCCCCCAGCTGTGTATTTCTGAATTAACTTAAAGTTCCTCCTGAACCAGTTTGGTGGAGGTTGAAGATGTAATGTTGCCCTGTGAGGAGCGATTGAAGGAACTGGGGCTGTTCAGTCTGGGGAAGAGGAGGCTGGGGGAGACCCTATTGCTCTCTTCCAGTATATGAAAGGTGCTCACAGCAAGCGTGGGGTTGGTCTCTTCTCACTGGTGACAGGTGACAGGACAAGGGGAAATGGCCTCATGTTGTCCAGGGGAAGTTTATGTTGGATATCAGGAAAAAAGCTTCTTTACAGAAAAGGTTGTTAAGCACTGCAATAGGCTCCCCAGGGAGGTGGTTGAGTCACCATCCCTGGATGTGTTTAAAAACCCTTTGGATGTGGTGCTCAGGGACGTGATTTAGCAGAGGGCTGTTAGAGTTAGGGCAGTATGGTTAGGTTGTGGTTGGACTTGATTATCTTGAAGGTCTTTTCCAACCAGAGCAATTCAATGATTCTGTGTGCTAAAGCCCTGTGACAGCTGGTCCTAATTGTGCATCTTTTTCAGGCATGATGCCTCCTTTACACAGAAGTGCTTTTCTTCAGTCTCCTGATGCCAGACATATTCAATTATCACAAACACTTATTTTTCCCTCTTTCTGTAATATTTGCTGGTTCTCATTGTGGTAACTTTGACTAGACAATCTCATATTTTCTCAACCAAACCCCTTTTGTGTTAAGGTAAATATTAAATATAAACACTGTTTAAAATATTCAGTATCTGCCTTATTCTTGAGAAGCCATTGAATAAATGTTAAAAGGTGGTTTTCAGGTGGTCTTAGCTTTATAGTTGAACACTTTGTTCAGCAGCTTTATGTATGAGATAGAGCATAGGAGCAGAGGAAAGCCTAGTTCCAATTTTCCTTGCAGCTTCCCAGACGGTGCTAGGTACATGAGTGATTTTGCTTTAACAGAAGTTGAAAAGCTCATTAGCAGCCATCAGTTTTGTTTTGAGCATATATGAAAACAAATAATGCAATTGTATGATCACATTACATGGCATATGTAATTAACTAAATCTGCAGGTTGACAACATGCTGTGTGATCCCTTAAACATTCAGGCTAGACACTGCTGTCAGCTGTTGCTAGCTTCACTGTAGTTTTATCCAGTGTGGGGCAGTTCTCCTGTAAGGACGTCTACAGCTGTAGGCAGAAAAGGCTGAAGAGCTGTGAGGAGCACAGGTGAACTGATCCTGTGTTTTCTTGCAGGTGTCAGTATGGTGGGAAGAGGCTGAAAGAAAAAAAAGAAGAACTGATCCAATTGGGGCTGGCTGGGAAAAAGATAAATTGTTCTCATGTGGAAGGAAGGTGCTTTGGAGCTAGTAAAGCTTCTTAAGTGTGAAAGGTGTTCCTAGAAAAATTGAAAACTACAGCAAGTCAGTGCTCAAGATGTGAGGATACAGGGAGCAGAGTTCCCTCTTTGCTTGTTGGGCATTAGTTGCCAGGTAGTATTGGGAATCTGCTACTTGAATGAAGGTAGGCTTGATAACGGCAGGGTTTGTGTCAATTAAATGGTTCGAACAGACTTTAAATGTAGAAATGTGTACCCAACGGCTGGGGTAGTTTGATGTGTTGCTGATCGTGTTAACAGAATTTGGGTCTTTGAATCTCAGGAAAGGTTGTGCTTTGTGTGCCTGCATGGGGGCTGAGTCACGCTGCTGTAACTCCTGTGCTCAGCTGTGCCAACCCTCCAGCATGGAGATGGACAGAGTTTTCTAGGGTCTGGTCTCTGTGTACTTCTGCATCTATGTTTTGTGTAGCTGGCCTCCGTAGAGACAGTTTTACAGAATGGTCTTTGGAACATAGCTTGATTTGTGGTGTTGCAATGCTCTGCTTTGTTTCTAGCTTCTAAACAGCCCTAAAAGAGAGCTAATCCCTACAAGTACAATTTCTTCATATCATTTTCCAGGACAATTAGTTACCAAAGCTCTAATTACAGATGCCAGGGAAAGTTCCTCTCAGTAGTGTGTGTCAATAAATTGGCTTCTTTGTTAAGAGAAGGCTCATGTTGTGGAGGAAGGCTACAAAGCAAAATGCAAACCCTGCCAGAAACACCTCCACAGTGAGGTGTTGACAGTATCTGTGTCACCATGAAGCAATCAGAGCACCCAACTGATTACTAAAACAGGTTCTTCACATACCTGTCTGAAACAGTGAGGTTTTTTGAGGGAGAGAGGGCAGGTGGGGAAGGGATCGGTGGCTAAACTGAGAAAAGGAGTAAAAGGGAAAAAAACTTCTCAGTAATTGTGCTTCAGTTGATCTCACTCTGAGGTTTTCAGCTTCATAATGCAGTCAGGTGAATGATGTTTGAGATCAACTAATGCTGCAGTGTTTCTTGTGGTGCTTAGGTTCCGGACAAGCATTCTGCCTCCGTTTCTAAAATGTGTTTGAAAATCTGTTTTTACAGTGACAAAACAAGAATTTTCCAAAATCCTGGAAACAGCAACAGGAAAGGTATAGTCTGATATGTTAGTGTTTTGTGGGCATTAGGTGTTACCATCAGCAACCTCGTGAGGGTAGGCCTTCAGGAGAAAGCGCGCACTCCTGCAGTCCTCCAGCTGGGAGGATTGCTGCTGCTTTCTGCTTCTCTGGAACTCATTGTTGCTCCTTTGTTTTCTGCCAGTGTCAGGCTTGCTCATGCTTTCCTGCTTTTTTTATGTGGCCCCTTTTGTTTAGATAAAGAACCTTGCCTTCTTATTCATAAGGTAAATATCTTCTCTTCCTGCTGCTTCCTCACTTCCTCCATGACTTCTGTCTGTGGTCAGCCAACAGTGGTGACTAGTCAGCTGTCAGTCAAGAATTTCAGTTGTTTATTTTCTTGATGAGGAGGAAGCTAAAGAAGGCAAGTCAAGTACCCTGAATCATTTCACTGTATACACAAGTAGCTTATGTCTTCTTCCAGTCACACCTTTCCTCCCTTACTTTTCTCTTCTTGTTTTACAACTCCTCCTTGTTGCTTCTGATTGCATCTCAGACTGTGACCTCTTTGGGACAATGCAGTTTCCTATGTGTGGCTTCAAAGGGAACCAGTTTGGAAAGGGCTACAGAAATCTGTGTGGAAAAATGTAATTATACCAGGTTACTTTAACTACTTGTTTCTTTTTTTGCATTTTACTAGTAGGTTAGGAGCAGTCAAATAGGTGTTACCTAAAGAAGGTACCTTCTGATGAACCTACGCACACGTTAATGAGAAGTGTAAAAACTTGAGGACATGCATGCTACATTTCCAGTAAAACAGGAACTCAGATGTACATGCTAACAGAAAAACTGTTGGTTCATCACATTTCACACAGAAAGCCTTTAAGACAGACAATATCAAAGGCACTGATGTGTGCTGTATATCTCTACAGATACAAATAATCATAAACTACTGCCATATTCACAGGGGGATATTTGGACTTTTGGTGAGTGAGTAAAATAATTGTTCTAAAGAAAAGGTGAAGAGATTTAGATTTCTAGAGTGGATATAGGCAGGTTTCAGGCAGGTAACACAGGGCTGATCAGCCAGGATGCTTTAGAAATCACCTGCCAAAATCTCTGTTTGTCTGAGATCGTAAGACAGACACCACATATGTGGAAAGGTAAAAGGGCAGAAAGTGGGAAGTCAGAAGGAAGAAATTGAAAAATTATTCACAAATCAGAAGTATAGTGGCCTTCCGTGGCCTCATGCCTCCTCTGCAGGCATTCAGTATTCATTTTATATTAGCATTTAGCATTCAAGCATTTATATGTATAGCATTTATCTGCTCTACTGATCTTTCTTAGCTAGGCCAGATTGATTGAAATAGGCCATGCATGCACTTTGTACTGTTTGAATGATCATTTGTATTATCTTCCAAACAAATAAAAGCTATTTCATGAGATCACTGATGCTCACAAAAAAGCCTTTTTTGTTGTTTTTTTTTGTCATGACTGACTTTTCATTCTGTTTGCTCACTTCTGATTTCCCTGTTGGACGTTTATATTACTTTGCTTTCTACTTGAAGCTGCTAGCCTGGAAATGCAGCAAATTTTACAGTCTGTAACATAACGTACAAGAAACCTGGGGGACCAGTGAGGAAGTTTTATGGGGAATTAAAAATGATTATCATTAAAAATGAACATTAGATGCATACTGGGATTTGATTACATTTCCAGTGTTTCTAGTGACGCATAGAATAAGTAGTGTTTTCTGCTGCAGGTATTTGCTTGTTAAGTATGTAGAAGCCTGTAACAGAGGTCCTGAAATTGGCTTTCCTTATCAGAACTAGGTAGTCAAATGAAAACTTTTCCTCTTTGCTTCTCACTGTAATGAAGCACTGAAGTAATCAAAAAACAAAAGGTCTATACTCGAGGCTGTAGAATTCCGTGTTTCTGTAAAATTCTTGGCGGTCTGAAACTGAGTTAAGCGTTGTGCTTATCCTCATGTCTCAGGGAAGCAGATCATGTGGATTAGGCTATTCCTTTTCCAGTATACTTGACAACTTTTCAAGTCATTGATATGAAAGGGCAGGCCGTGCTCTGCTGGTGTTACTTCTGGGGTAGCATTCAGTCTGAAAAGCAGTGTGATATGCAGGACTCACTAATCAGCATCTGTCATAACTTACATTGCCTTGGATCCAGAGGCATATCCTAAGAAATACCTGAAAGCTGGTGTTTATTGTTTTATTGTCAAAGTTGAGCAGTGCTTAAGCCATATAAATCCAGAGAAACTATGTTTCACTAAATTAATCTGCTGTTCTCTAATTTTTCCACATACGAGTTTGGAGCCTAAAATCCACCTTATTAATAAATCCTCATACCTGAGAAAACAGCTGGTTTGTGATATCCTCTGAATGAAATAAGTCGTTTTCTCATTGATTTTTTTTTTTTTTAAATCAACATACCTGGAAACAACTAATTTAACAATCAAATCCTTCAGTATTTTAACTGAAAATAGAATTTTCAGTTGCAAAGATAAATTTGTTGGGCAATTGATGGTACGGAGACAGCAAAGAATTCACTGGTTATCAGTCTGGGAATATTGTAGTAGGAGGACATCTTAAGCCTCGACACAATGCCAGTAACGAACTTTGGGTGGTCTGGATCAGTACAGAGGGATGGATGGGCCTCTTGGCCCAGCTGGCATCCAACTCAAGACTTGATGGTGCCTGTGTGTTGAATTTTCTGATTGTCACTAAATGACAAAAGGTTTATTGAGCGCTTCTGGACAGTTTAAGCTGGCTAAAATGATTTCATTGTTTCCTGGAAAGACGGTCAGTGAGCTAAAGCTGATTCTTGGAGTATTTCCTTCAGCATCGCTGTCTCCATTCATTCTGTACTCTGTTCTGTATACTGAAAATTAACTTCAGCAAAGCGTCCATCCAATTTCCTGTAAAACATTAACTTCATTTATTCTTCCTACGTGTTTTGCAGTTTCCCCCTCTCTCTCCTAATTCTATTGACAACAGAAGAAATGACACAAAAGATCAACTGTTGGCTTTATGTAAAATATTTCATCAAAATGGTGAGTCACTGGAAAAAGATTTTTCACAGTGAGCATACACTCAAATATCCACTCAGGTCACCGAAACAAAAATGTTATCAATGAGGACAAAGGAAGTTACGTTACTTTTTAAACAGTCTTGAATCATGTTTCCTGTCATCTGGCTTAAGGGGAAAGAAATAAATCTTACTAAAAAAAAACCAACCCACAAACAAATAATAACAAAACTGCTAAAAACTCCAAACACTTAAATCAATAAGATCAAGAGTAAAACTATAGTGAAAATTAAATTATCCCCTGCTCTCCAAATTCTTTTCTCATGTACACAGTTTGAAACCTGCATATCACACCGCATATTGATACCTTTTTAATCAAAAGAAGAATCTGTTATTACTAACATTTTCTATGTCATATTCTGATAATGAGCATATTACAAAAGGATGTCAGATGGAGTCTTGGTTCTTCCTGAATTATGCTGGCTAATTTCTCTGAGGTTTGCTCAGCAGGAAGCAGCATATCTGCTCTAGTTCTTGTCAGCCCAGTGAGATACTCCAGCCGTTTTTGGAGCTAAAGCCCATAGCAGCGTGTCCCCTGTGATACCCAGAAACTGGTGAGACATTTGTGATCACCAGCAAGGATTTTGGAGATTCTGTGTGTCTGGTGCCCACCACTGCCTTTGCTTTGTGCAAGTCTACTGGGAACTGCTGTTTGTTGGAATTTAGGTTATGTTGCTCAAAAAGCTGAGGCACCAGACAATAACCTGTAAGGTTATTTTAAGAGCTGATCTTAGGAAAAAAAAAAAAAAAAAGCAAAATATATTACACTGAAATAGCTTTTAGCTCTTTTTTCTTTTTTCTCCAATATAGCAAATGTATCCTATGTATAAACAAAAAGCTAGGAGGGTGGAGGGTGTTATGATCTTTCTTTTTTTCATGCTGTTAAATTCATTGCAAGGGAATCAACTGGTTTCCCTTTGGCCTCTGTTTCTCCTTAAATTTCATGTTCTTTGTACTTCCTTGGCAGATCTCAAGATCCTGGAAGTTTCTTAATGTTTGCTTCCTGCAGAGGGAAGGGGACCTATTCTAGCTGATTTGGGTCATATCAGAAGTGAGAGAAATGTCAGAGAATGGCTTGACTTGGAAAAGGCTTAGAGATTACCTAGTTCCAACACCCCTGATATGTGTCAGGGTGTCAGGACTTCTTCCACACAAGTAGGCCAGTTTTTTCTACTCTTGTACAAAGCCTCTTTTCTTTCTTCTGTAAGGCAGCATCTGTGCACCTATGTCTGCTTCATAACTTGGGAAATTGCCTTTTCTCCTGATCTGCAAATTGCAGGTGTGTAGAAAGTTATCCTAAGGATAATTAAAGGAGAAGAGTTAGTTACTAGTTGACAGAGTTCACCGAGCATATTTTCATCACCTAAAATTCGTATTTCAACCTGGTTGAAGAAAGATAAAACTCATGGAATCTATACAGACTCAAAGTTTATACTTGAAAGCTTTGTTTATAGCTTAATTTGCAAAGTGATTCTCTGTGGGAACAAATGAATTGATGGTTTTGCTCCTGACTAGTTTCTTTTGTTGTATCACAGGAAATCTGTATTTATGTGTAAAAGAAGAAGTTGGAAGTTATAGCTAAATTCTACATAAATTTCTTCCTGAGGAGTATAGGGGAAGTAGCAGAGCCAATGGATTTTCACAGGGAAGTCACACTTAACAAAAAGGTGAGTTCCCTTGGGATTTCTTCTATGACCATAGGTAGGAGGGAAAACACTGTTTGCTTGGATTTCAGCAGTGTTTAGAAAAGCAGAGCTCTTGGTATGCTTCCTGCCCTTCAGCCCCTGCTGTCTCATAAAACTTGCCTTTTTTTTTTTACTAGAGATTCTTTCTTCCCAAAGGGAAGAAAGTTTTATGACAGATTAAAAATATAAAATAAAATAGCAGGCTAAAAGCATGTATATTTAATAAACTGATTTAGCTCTTAGAAGTGGCAAAAGCATAGGCTTAAGTACCCCCAAATAATTACAGAGCACCTGAAAAAAAAAATCCTTATGTCAACAATGTGGTTGTTTTTTGAGTTCCCACTATATCCTAACTAAATATTAAAGAAAGGTATGAATCAGTGGTATGCTCTAGCTCTGCATGTTAGTCCTGCCTGCTAGGTGTCTAGGGAAGCCTTGTCATTGGCTGTAATAGCCATAAAGGTGCCTCAATCTTATCTCATCTCTGACTTCCCTGTCCATGAGTCCAGAAACTGTAGTTAAAGCAGTAAAGTTTGAGCTGAAATGTATTATTAAGCCACAGAACACAGAAACATAGAACCACACCAGGCTAAGGCAAAGCCTTCACCTAGGAGACTGGTAGGGGTTGGAAGGAATAAAACTGTCTTTTAATATTTCCAAAATAGGGCAGTGAAGAGCTTGAGGCAGGACAGAAAAAAAACACACTAGAAATGGAGAAGCTAAAACAGCAGGCACATTTTTTTCTTATGACAAGGACAGGTTGGTGACCTGTTCTGTTACAGAGAAAGTTTCCTGTGTTAGCTGCCAGTATGGTTTTTCCCTTTCAGTTTTTAAACTGATTCCAGTATCTGGAATCATTGCAATTCTATGTACATCACCAAAACGCTTGGTTAAAAGTCAACAAAATGTGTCACTTTGGGCACACAGTCAAATGGAAAAAAAAAAATGTCTGTGCATGTCCCTGCCATGCTCTGAAGCTGCTTGTGAGCATAAAATGAAGTCATTTAATCAAGCCTTGAGTTTTTCCCATGCAATCTTTATATATTCTTGAAAATGTCTGCTTACTTTATGAATGAGCAAGACAACTTTGCTGTCTCCTCTTTGTGTGTAGGCGCTATGGTCCCCTCTATACTGCCTTATGAATGATTCCTCTTGCAGCTATAAATTCTCACCTATTACCTGATCCTCAGAAGACTCATGCAACTCCATACCTGTATGTGTTATCCGTGAGCTCAAGAGCAAGGCAGGCTGTCTGGTTTCATATTTTTTTTCCAGCAGCTTCTGAGGTAGCATAACAGCTCTTCTTGTCATATGGAGGGTTGGGGTCTATGTGCCCTGCTTTATGAGCCAATGACTGGCTCATTCCCTTCTCTTGCCAGAGGAGAAGGTCAAGGAAAAGGATGATGATGGCCTGTGGGGAAAATACTCTTAATGCTTGCTGGTCCCAAGAAGACTAATTGCACTAACACTCCAGAAACGTGCTGTCAAAGACATCAGCCTGGACATGTAAACCAAGATTTCTGAGCACCCCAACCACAGCTGTCCCAGATGGGTAAACCAGGCTGTCTTTGTGCTGTTTTCTGCTGAGGCTGTGTTTCTTTCATCTAGCATTCAACTTTGTGACAGAGATGTTGCTGTATTTTGTTAGGAGATGGTCTGCTTTGCCAACGTATTTTAATGATTTGCACTTTACTTTATTCATAGAGCAAGATGACTGTAAGTTGCCTTACCACTTTTTTTTGTGATTGAGACAAATCCATCTGCTTTCAGATCATAATGACTGTAAATGTTCAGTAGAGAGTGCAGCATCACACTCACTTTTTTTTACTTGAAAATAAAAAGCTCTTTAGATTTATATTTACTCTTCTCTTAAAATAATTTAACTCTGTTTATTTCACTCCACTACAAAACATCAAATACTAAAGTTTTAGCGTCTTTTAGCTGAGGGGAGTAAGAAAGATTTCAAGCCTGGTTTGTTGGAGTGTGACTTGCATACCAAGTCAGATCTGTAGAATGATAGGGTTATTTAAATAAGAAAAGGTGTGGTCCTGGTTTTCTTGCACCTATCCTGAGAAAAATCTTGTCTGCACTCAAAAAATTACATAGCTCTGGGGTTTTGCACTAACATTTAATTTCTAGCATTGTTTCTGTGATTTTATAAATATATATGATATATACAAAACGATGCTAGAAATTACATGTCAAGTATGAACTTCATGAAGCTAGCATAAATGACTTTGGAAGGCAGAATGCCCCTATAAGATGGGTCCCATTGAAGAAAACTGTCCTTAGCCCATGACATCAGGGTGTCACGCTTGTAAATTCCAGATAATCTGTACACCTACTGTGCAAAGTCCTGTTTTGTTTTCTGCATTGGTTATGTTACACATCAGTATCTGTTCTGCTTGTGAAACTGTATCTCTTGCATAGACATATACAAATACTTCTGTTTGTGTGCAGGAAAACAGATAATTGGCACATACACAAATAAGAAATAAGAATAAGAAAGTTTTTTACACAACCTGTTTTTACTTTGTATCTATGGAAAACAGTTATTTTTCAGAATATTTCTTATTAGTTGAAAACTGGGAATGAGAGTAGTGACAATTTGTGTTTCTGTTTTTTTTTTCCCTCACAGGCTAATTCTGATTCCTTATCTCTAATTATATAGGTCATGCCAAAAGTAATGCCTCCTGTTTATTTCCATGGAAACTCCAACAGCTACAAAGAGCACAATAGCACTGTTTGGTAAAGCAAATTCTCAGCCGCAGAACACTTTTTTTCAACATAATCACCACCATTAGCTAAGTGTGTTCACCAGTGATGAACAAGAGCCTGCATGCTGTGCTAGTAGCAATCTGCACCAGCAGAGCCGACCTGCTGTCACTGTCTCCACACTGAAAGGTACCACCCACCACCTCACCGTGCTCACATCCACTGTTTGGTCTCCATAGGCATTCAGTAAGCACAGATGAATGTCAGTAGGTGCCATACTTTTTTTCCGTATGGAGAAATTCAGTTCCACACCTTTGCTTCATCTGCACTTCCATTTCAGATGCCTGCTCCTCTGTTGCCATCTGTCACGTGGTAACCAAATGTAATGGGATGTTGGCAGGAAAGTTCAACCTTTACTGCCACACCACCAACATGAGCCTATAGCGTTGTGGGCCAACATAATAAAACAAGAGGCATTACTTTTGGAGCAGCCTTCATATAACAAAACTGTGTTAGTTTTACACTAACTCAGTGTTTTCATTTGCTGTTAATAATATTCTTTTTTGTGGCACCTGGGCGACCATTGCAGAGGTCAAACTATTACTTTTTTTTACCCAACGATGTCGTAAATTAATTAGTAATTTTGTTAACACCACTGTGCCTTAGTCATTATGTAAGCATTTCAAGTAGCTGCAAGGATGACACAGCAATGTTAGTAATTAACTTTTCTCTCTGTCTGGCTGTTAAATGAAAATTCACCGTGATGCTGTGATTTGGCATGTATCATCGCAGAGACTCATGGATTCCCCCACCTCTTTGCCATAAAGGTGTCTATTAAAAGCATCCAGAAAATTAATCGGACTCTCTCTGTTTTCTGCCTTGTGCTGTTGTTCAGTGAAGAAGAAATCAAACGGTGTGAGGGTTCAGTATCTGCCACGACTGGCATTGTGAGACATTTCCTACTTGTGTTTTTTTTAATTTTTTTATTGCTTGGCTCAAAAAGGAAACCAGTCAATCTGAGTTAACAGATGTAGGCATTTCAGCTGGATAGAAATTTGAGCATGACTCATAACACTTTACACAATTAACTTGCCAAGAAAATGTGCTTCTATAAAACTGTGAAGCACCCGGGCTTGAAGTGCAGCTGGAAGAAAAAACATTTTGATAGAAGAGTTCATAACAGTCCAGCTGAGGACTTCGGCGGCAGTGGTGGTGGAAAGAATCATCAGCACTGATCATCTCAAATCCTTCCAGCTTTAGTTCTGGCACAGTGCCACGGCACCTTCAGCTCTCCTTTGCCATAAAGATCCAGGATGAGCAGCACAGAAGCGAACACAGAATTGAAGACAGAAGTTTGGGAATACCAGCTGCCCGCAGAGCTTCAGGAAGCGACTGTCCTCCATATAGTCACAGAGACCACTGCTCAGGGTTTGCTATTCTCGAAGTGCAGTGATTGGTATGATGGCATCTCAACATTTTCCAGAAAATTGAGTGTCTTGAGGAACTCTCCTGATGTTTCTCATCAATTTTGTGAAGCTTCAGGGAAATCTGTAGTAAGCGGTTTGGCATGTTTGTGTGGTCACATAACTTTCATGCAAAGATACACTGAGTTGGAAACGGAATAAAAAATATGATGTGATTTTTTTGCAACTGAAGCTTCCAGAATTTATCTGCATTATAATGGACCAATCTAGCTTTGTTAATTTAGAAGAACAGCTCCCCAGATACAAGCAGGACTAATCACAGATCTGAAAAGATGATTTGTCCTTGCAGTTGTTTTCCTTGGCTGGCAGAGGCTACCGCAGTGAAACTTGGTTAGTTTTACTGCTCCAGCAGAGGGTACCAACCAGATGCCACTGTGGTCCGCTCCCCCACTCTATTTCTGGACCCACCACTCTACCATTTTCCCTACACCTGCCAGAATGACTTGACTTCTTCATCCTCCCTCTCTCGCCACTTTCCTCCTTGAGTTAACTGTCCTTTTACAGCTGGCATTGGGCATGGGAGCTGAACAAGTAGATTTTTTTTCTTGCTGTGCTTTATCTATTGCTTAATGAGTACCTGTGAGATGAGACACAGTAGCAAAGGTAGCAGCTGCAGGAAGAAAATACAGGAGCTGGAATGGAGAGAGGGAGAAGAGAGGGGATGTAGTGAAAAAGTGGTAGGGGCTTAAGCAATTTAATACTGGAACAGAAGATGGAGGATAAAAAAACTAACCACTGTAAAGCACTCCTTTTCAGTTACGAACTTAGACACAGAATTCCACATTTTTGTGACTGCTCTGCAGCCCAAAAAGTAGGTCTGAATCCCAGGTGTTTGTTGAGTACTGTCTGGGATTGGTGACTGCTGAGGATAAGTTATTACTGCTATAATGTGCTCTACTTGCTTAAGTGGTGAGGTTTGTGGTGTGGCTCTAGGCTGCCTGATCCAACTGATGAATACTGCAGGATCAGCGTGGTCCCACATGCTGCAGTGGCTGGATACTGTTCCCTTCCTGTACAGAGAAAAGAATTACACTGATGTCAAATTGAGAAAGTCTGTGCTCATTCCAAAGGGGAAAGAGTGGATGTTAATTCAAACTGTGATGTGGAGGTGTGAGGAAGCTGAGTTAGAGCTATGCAATCTTTCTGCCTTCTCCTTAAATTCACCTGATGTGGTATAATTATCTGAAAACAGGTAAAAGCTCAGCTATGAGCTGCTGCAAACCCCTGAAGAAATGCCTGTACCTCAGTCTTCACAGCAAAGTATTGAAGGCAAAATGCCAGCAAGAATTGCATGAAGTACAAGGTAAACTTGTTTTGCAATTTAAAGAAAATTATAGATCAGCATCTCTACTTGCTTTTCCCCCTGTTTTTCTGCACCCGCTGCACTCTGGTGTGTCTGTACCTCATATCTGTGGGTGTGGTACATTTCCTACAGCAGGAAAATTTGGGGGGAATTTGGTGCCATGGTATAATACCTCCTCCTGCTTCTCTGCACCCACAGGATTGGAATACAGAACTGCAGTATTTCCCACCCCTCTTGCACACAAGTGCATCTTAAAGTAGTCTTATGAGCACAAGCCTCATTGCTAAGCACTCAGATTTGAAACCACGCTGCTACTACTGAGTTTAGATTTTTTGCTTGTGAAGAAATCACTTTTAGCCCACATTTCTCACATGCGGAGATAAGCAGAAGTTGCAGTGTTGAAGGCATCATCTTCCGGTAGTGGGTACAGATCGTACAGACTGCTGTCCTGAAACAGGTGAAATGGCAATTGGGCTGTTGCATCTATTGCGTTACCTCTTTCAGTTTTATCTCGCTGGGGCACAGATGGGAGTTAAAAGCAGCACGGGTATCCAGATAAGGACGTAGGATATGCATTGGCTGGAACCTGACAGGGTTGAAGTCATCACCTGCCACTGAATTGAGACTCAGATGGGAAGTAGGAAGTGCTGTGCTCAAGCTTCCTGTATAAATAAATGCAGCTTTCCCACAGCTACTGCATACAAGCTGTGACGTGCTTTTAAGATATAATGGCAGCATGCTCTTAATAGCAGGGAGGGGATTATTTATCAGTGGCAAAGGAACTGAGAGGCAAGTCCTTCTGCAGTCCTACGAAGTGCACAGCTGTCAGATACACGGAGAAGAGAAAGGGTGTGTGAGAGGAATCTGCCTCTGCTTCTGACTGCAAGCTGCAGTGGTTGTGACATGATTCCTGGGAGCGCTGGAGTGTGAGTGAAGCTATTGAAAAGTCAAACAGCTGGGACTGAATGCTACTCTCCTTTCAAGGTATGTCGGAATACAGCTTTCTGCCTATTTTTCCCTTATAAGTAAAAGATAATTAAAAAAACAGAAAACCGAAGATTGCTTATAATGGAAGAAAACAGAAAAGGCTTTGTTAATAGACAAAGTAAGAAACAATGATTAAAGGGCTAGAATAAATGTTACTTCTGGTTTGGTTAAAATCTAACTGTGTGGTGCTTAGAACCGAGGCAAAAAGGAAATCTTGGCGTATGGATGATTAAAGATACAGAAAATTAGACATCAGGTACTTGCCAGAAGGGTGAAATCACTGCTGTCAGTGTAACTTTTAAAGGAATATGAGTATGAGGGGGTTGAAAATGCTGCAGTATTAGAACATACAGCTGTGTGGAAAGCAATTGCTGAGATGGCATACAGTGTCATATATCTGTTCTAGCTTAAACAGAAGAACTCACTTTGTACTGAAGACATAACAGCATGGGCTGGAGGGAGCCTGAATTTAAAATGTAGATTTCCTTCTGATTTAAAGCCATTTCTTATGTCCCAGTATCGTGCAGCTGGTGTCATGAAGGAAAAATATTCTGATCTATGTTCTAAGCATTAACATACACTTGTAATCTGCTTGGATTCTAGGATTATGTAGTTTTTTAGGTAAGCACTTAGCAAACATGCAATACCTTGGTTTCCTAGTAGGCATTATTTCTTCCCCCCCCCCCCCCCCCTCGAGAACAGAGAATAGCATTTACTGGTATGGCACTGCTTTCTCTTTCTCTTTGTAGAGCTTTCCCAGTACAAAGCTGCTTCAGTAATGATGTTTCACTGTGACCTACAGTAAGTCTGTATTTTCTGTAGTAAGAAGGCACTCTGCTTCCTAACTGTCTGTGGCAATACCAAATATCCTCCTTCAGAGAGCAGCATAAGTAGTAAAATATTTAGGATGATGATAGTTAAGAAAACATCGCAGGCTGACTCCCATCCCCTTGGTAAATAGCGAATGCTTTTAAGAAATAGGTTTTAGCAGATAGAGAGGCTGTGACTGAAGTGCAGCTTTACAGCCGACTGTGAGCAGGCACAGTAACGTGATATGTTTGGCTGCCCTCAGCCTCAAGGGCAAGTGGTCTTGGTTAAGGACAAGCGCAGTGTTTGGAATACCAATATTTCTGGAAACAGGAGTTTCAAAATGCTGTCCTTAAATATTTTCCAAAACAAAGAAGTCGGCTTGATTCTCCTGCCGTTTAGGACTTGTCCGTGCCTGAAAATGAGTGGGTGTACGGGTTGTTGTCATAGCATGAAAGTGGCGGAAGCCCTTCTCGTGGTGAACGTGAGCTATTATGGAAAAAATACACCACATTGATAAGGGAACGGCTGTAGTTACCATACTGAAAGCAGTGCTTTACAGTATGGGTTAGGAAGAATGCGTTTGCAGAGCATCTAAAGCTATGGTAAACTGGGAGGTATTCCTTCAGAATAAACTGGAGCAATTCCACAGCCAAGTCAGTATGACAAGAATCAGACTTGTTTTCTCCCATGCATCTTAACTGTGTAATGAGGATATTTAAAACAGTGTTGTCTGCTCGTGGAAGAATGTGGAAGCCTCCCTACGTTTCACCTAGGAACAGCATTTGGCTACTTGATAGAGTTTCATTTCCCCGTGTTGTACTATATCCTGTGTGCTTCTTTCTGGCAGTCACTCTTGTTTCCTGCAAATAGTGATATTTTGGTGATTGTGTTTCAGCAGAGCATAAGTCAATAATATGAATAGCCAACAGTATGGAAATGTTCCTCTCTAGCTGGGTTTTTAGGTTACGCTGTATTCTCTAAAAGCTTCAGAAGCTTTCTAAAAACAAATAAACAACATGGAAGAGATTGTTTGACCTTTCTTTTTTGCTGGAGGAAGAAAGCGTGCACTTGACCTTAATAACATCTTCAGTTTAAAATGCAACTATGGAAAGCAGCAAGTGAATTGACAGAAAAACAAGCAGCACTAATACTTAACCAGCTTCCCAGTTCATTGCTATACCACTGAAAGTATTTGTAATACGAGTCTGAGTCTTGTGCCTGTAACCTGCTCTGTCCAGAGCTTTCAGGGGTTTTTAGTAGTGAGACCCAGCGACACATACTGCTTTGATGTGTGGTTCAAAAAAAAAAAGTCAACAGACTTGCTGTGCCTCTTTGTGGGTGAGGGAGTTTTCTTGAATATATCTGAAGCTATGCAATGCAGATAGATTGTACATATCAGACCCATAAATATCTCCCAGACTGGTAGTATTGTGAAATCTGAGACTGTAATTACATCTCTAGGCCCATGGATCACAAGCACACATGAACAAAATACCATGGCAAGCTGCCAGTGTCACTGTTAACCGAGCCCACTGGACCTCCTTGCATGTACCCAAGCATACATCGCTTTCATTTGTGAGGCTGAACCTGTCTTTTTCCTCTGCCTGCTTGCTGAAAGGTGACCACAGTTCCCTCCTCTCCCCTTGGCTTCCCTGTGCCAAAGCCCAGTCGTGTGTAATGCACTTTACAAATTCTCTTTGTGACCCAACAGCCAGGAATAGCCTTACATTCATTCCATCTCAAAATTAATCATCTTTTTGTTTGTGAAGGGTAGCATGGAACAAAACCAAAAAGATCATAAGGGAAAGATAGCAATGTTAGTCACCTCAGTCTCTATCATTCTGCATTTCTGCTGAAGCACAGCTGAGCTTCAGTTCTCAACTCTGAGCCTTGACAGAGACAAGTACAGGTCTGAGGGCCATCGTGCACAGCAAATTTACCCAGTCCTCAACAAATATTTACAGAGGTGCTTGTGCCAAATAACATTGTGCTGATCAGTAGAAAAATAGTGTTCAGTAATCCTTGTGTGTCTCTTGTAAATGGTTTCAACTCAGTGGGAATGGAGTGGGCATTGCATTCACAAAGTAGATCATTGCTAGCAGTTCTTAAAACATTAATAATAAAAAAAATAAAGTATCTCAAGTTACACTTCCCACTTAAGTTGGACTTCCCTAACTTCTCTCCTTCCAGGGAGAAGCAGAGATGCTGAGTGGAAATTTCAGTACCTGAGCTCATGACTTGGTTAACTGCATTGTAAACACACTTTCAAATAAAGGTGGCTATACAAAAAAATACTTTTGTTGATGCTGTTTCCTAGGTATCTTGGTATGCGTAGATACTTGCACACAATGACATTTGTTCTCCATATCTGGTTCCTTTTATTCTATTTTAATAAAGAAATAAGATTATGGATTGCCCCAGATCTTTGTGGGTTTTTTTACTGTGTTTCTAGGGGAATCTGCTCAGCCTCCAAGGGAAAATCCACTGTTTAAGCACAGGAATAAAATGGCATTTTAGTTAGAAATGCTATCAAGTGGCCTGATTCTTTGAACGTCCTTGGTGCCTATTAGAATGTCCTTGGTGCCTGCAAGTACAGTTTTGACTTTGCTTGAGTTTAGGCCATTCTGTGAGCATCCTGGTGCCACTTCTTTCGGAGTGGGTCAACATCTCCATAGTCCAAACTAGCGCTAGGCACAGCAACTGGGGCCATGGAAATCAGACTTGAGAGAACGCTTAGCTCCTCTCAAGTGAGGTAGTCTCAGACATGCTTTAGTCAAAAGGCAATTTGTTTAAATTATGTCTGTATGAAACCTAATGAGAAATTTTGTATTCTTCTGACAGACTTAAAAGGCCATAAATAAGGGCAGTTGAACGAATTGGAGTGGGACTGAACTCCAGAACTGTGACTTGATATGTTTGGGTTTTGGTCTGGATAGGCTGATCATGGAAATCACAGTCAGCATTCTACTGTGAAAGATTCCAGCTTGTGCATGTGGTTTTATACGTGATAGAACACATCTCTTGTATGGATTTTCTTCTGCATTAGAGGTTGCTGTAGACACAGCAGTTGTGGGGAGTTGTTCTACGTGCTTTTTGTCTGATGGAGAGACAAGGGCTGCTGATCAGGAGACAGTACAAAATGACTTTTAACTAGAAGGAAAAAAATACCATTTTACTGTCGTGCTCGTGTTCTTCATCTTTAATTGAGAAGGTTGCTATTTGTCTGTGTCTGTTGCAAGCCTCTCTGCCTTTCACTTTGCTATAATAATGAGGAGAGAAGGAAGAGCATAAGACATGAGTCATTCAAAGCGTGGACACTGTCTAGGTCTGCAACAGAAGCTTTGATATTCATGCTTGCCTACACAAAATACTGTATCCTCAGACTGTCAATGAGTAAATGTGCAGATCTGAAACCCTTTACGTGCTCTGTTTGCAAAAAGGAAGAATATTTTGCAATAGAAGAGCTGTCTCCCTATTTCAGGGGCTAAAGAGGTGCCAAGGGAGCTACATATACTTGCACTTTTATGTACTATATATGTGTGGCTTAGGGGTTAACTCCTTGCTGATGAATATACAGCTAGAGATCACTCAAAATTGAGTAGCTGTAAAACCCCATGCATGTAGAAGGAAAAACACATTTTATGACAGCTAGCATCTTGAAATTTCTCAAGCAGCAAAATCTCAGCTAATCCCTGATTCTGGAACCTGTCCCAGTGGAGTTTCCCTAGTTTAGGACTAAGATAACATACAGAGGGCCAGCAATAACTTGCTCGGTGAAGTTTCACACAATGGAGAAAATGCAATCTTGAACCCTTTGCACCTCTTCACATTTGTGCTGATGGGTTCAGTGGTGAAGAGTCTCCATCACACTCTCCGGAGAGGGTTTGTGGGAAAGAAAATCATGCCCTTTGCCTAGAGTGGAGCAGATGTATATGACATTTAGCTAACGCTGCTTTAAGGGTGTGTGTTTTTTATCCTGGCCACTGTTTTTATTGCAAATACTCAAGTAGTCAACGTGGTTTGACCAATTTCAAACCCCTTGTTGACATGACACAACTTCCCTCTTTTTGGTATACTGGGCCAACAAATGAAAGAAACAGGCACCTGTGGGGAGAGGAGTAAAGAAGGAGTTGAGATGTCTTCCCATGTTTCTTTTTCTTAATTATTTAAGAGAGGTGACAAAAGACCTTTTTGAAGGGCATGATCATAATTAAGCGGCCATCCACCAGAAAGGTTTCCTTAGAAAGATTTTCAGAAGATTGTCATAGCAAGGCTATGAGGTCCTTCAGTGCTGTGTTATTAGATGTACATTGTTTGGAGTGTTTGGGAGGTTTTGGAAGGACAGCTTTTAACTATCACTAGCTGCTTATCTGTGCATTCATGAACAGACCTACTGGAGCCATTGGCAGCATTTTCATTGTCAGGGCTTTGACTTTCTGAATAGGGTAATGTAGGGATCAGCCAATCAGATACTAAGGTTCTTAAGGCTGAGATCTGTGTTTACAGCTTTTTGTTGTCCTTTGAAATTATTTCAGTAATGAAAGTTGAAATTTGGAATTTAAGTGAGGGAATGCAACAAGCAGACTGAAAAAGAAGAAGAGCAAATGTGGACACTGAGAGAACTAGGAAAGAGAAGCTCAGATGGGAATTGCTACAGGAGCTTCTTTCCCTTTCTTGCCTCTGCAGATCTGGCTGGAGCTGTACTGCTCTGTCCTTCTCTCACCTCCCGTTGCAGCTGACTTTGGTGGGGGTGGATCATTGAGGACCTGGCAGAGATTTCAGGATACACTCCAATGAAATTAATAACCAGTTATGAGAAGAAGTGTCAGTTACTTCAGTAAATGCAAGTGTTCGTTGCAAAACAAGCTGCTCTCATATTAGGTTCCCAAACCTCCCCTATTACTTCTTAATGACTCTGAATTATTTCTTATCAAACTACAGCACAGTGAGTACTTTCTCATGTTGTTTTCTTATGTTGTATTAACTATTGTGACTCCCCCAAGGTGTAATCTTCAGACTAGATCTCAGTCTTTGGTGCCTGTTACCCTTCCCAATGTTCTAAGTCGTTGAGACATTCTTTGGTTGAAGGTAGTTTTCAATCCTCTATTGTTTTTATCTTAGTTATCTTGAACAGCATATTTTATTTAGAATAATACACAGCATATTTGACTGAAAGATTAGATAGAGGGCAAACTAAACCTTCATTGTTTTTAGTTTTACTTGCTGAGCAGGCACACAAAAATTGTAAAAGGGAAACAAACTTCTACTTTGATTGCCCTTTTGATGTAAATCCAAAACTGTGTGAAAGTACTTTTTGATGCTCACAGTAAACAAGATGGCAGGACCATAATCTTTCAAGTTTGCGGATTTCTTAGCCTCACAGAATGAAATGGCTGAGATGTTAAAGGTATCATCTTGTTGCAAGCTCTGAAAAGAAACCATTACTCAGATCATCTCTTCTAAAAATAAGCAAGTAAACAGATGCTATTTTCTCAATATATGACGTTCAGTTGATTTCTTCAGTATGCAGCGTTCCCACAGAGCTCAATGGAAGATCTCTTCCATTGTTTTGCTCAGCAGCTCAGGTGTTTTTTGCCTACTGGAAAATTCTGCATGCTTGCCTTGGCACTAAGAAGCGTTCTGCTGTCACCTTCAAGGCCTGGCTGTGAGTCGTGTCCCTGCTTGCCTTGGATTGCCTGCTTTGCAGTCGGGACGCTACTCCCTGCACGCAGCCTTGGCTGCTCTGAAGGAGCAGTCTGTGGCCAGAGGAGCCCCACAGCTCACTGATTTTCTTCTTAGAAGAGAATTTGCTATGACCAAACAGATGTAGTCGGCCCCTCTGTCAAATACAGTTCTACTGCTTTAACATCATGAATTTACAAATACCTTCTGAAAATCCTTGACCTCAGAATAGGCCAATGTCACAAATATCTTCTGAAAACATCCTATCTGGACTGTAAACATTCCATTTCAAGGATTTAATGTATCCCAAGGTTTTGTTATCAAGTTAACAAAAATAAACCTTTTTTTTTTTTTTTTTTTTTTTTTTTTTTCCTGTGTCAAAGCCAAATTGTTGCATTTGACTTCCTATTCCTGTTTTGGCTGAGCCAAACAGCTAGCCAAGTTATCAACCCACTTGACATCCCAAGGATTCTATTCCTTTTTACTTACTATGTTGTGGTTACCGAAAACCCTCACGTGGTCAAAAAGGAAGATCTGTCATTTGCTTTTGACATTAATGTCATGAAGAGTGGGGTTTTTTTTAGTAGTGGTATATTACCTTTTGTCAACAGGAAATTCAAAATAAAGTATGCCGAACTAGTTAGAATGGAAATTCCTTGTAGCTTAGCATTGGCAGACATTGCATAGTATCATTAAGAATAGGGAGTGTCATTTAGATAAGCTTTGGAGTCTCATCTTGCGTTGGTCGCTAATACTTGAAATTCCAGTTGGCACGATTTTGTTGTTCTGATGTGTTTTGGAAATACTTGGAAATGTTTGATGTCACATTTGCAGGTGCTTTTGTCTAGCTGCAGTTTATGCTGTTTGAATTCAGCTTCACAATGTGAAACTTAAGGTGTGCTCACTTAGGGTGAGTGTAAAACTTAAGGTGAGTCTTGCTACTAACAAGCTGCAGGACCAGATATATTGCCATGGCTTGCTGTGGGCATCCTGAACCATCATGCTGCTTAGGCAGAGCAAGCTCAGTTCATCTGGGTCACCCTAAATTGCCTGCCTGCAGGCCTCCAGCACCTGAGTCACAGAATCATGCAATGAGTTGGGAGGGACCCACAAAGACTACCAAGTCCAAATCCTGACTCCACATAAGACCACCCAAAATTCAAACCATACGTTTTACAGTATTGTCCAACGTGGAGTGCTTTGACCACTGTCCTGGGGAGTCTGACCACCCTGTGATGAAGAGCTTTTTTCTAGTAGCCAGGCTGAGCCTCTCCTGCTGGCTTAGTCCACTAGATGTGATGTGGAGAGCTTGCTTCCTAGCCTGGCAGTGTTGATGGAGCTGTCTCCTCAGCATCTGTACCATCCTTGTTCCAGCAGAGATGAAGGTCAGAATTCTGCATTATTTCTTTTTCAGTCTTTAGAAATGATTGGGAAGTATGACAGTATTACAACACAGTATTACAGTAGAGATAGTGTTACTGAACAACTGTGCCTTCAAAGGGCTATGGAGCGTCATGATTTACATATGCTCTAATGATGTTTTGATTTACTAGAATAATTTGAAACTTTTGGGTTTGTGTGGGATTTGGGAAACTGTTCAATATGTGCTTTAGGCATCCTAAAATGCTAGTATAAAAATATCTTACAGGAAGCAGGATGATATTCTGAGTTACTGCATTCTGTCCCTTACTTTTGTGTGTGTGTGAGGGGCTTCCCACTCAGCATATCCTTTACAAAACATTTTATATATTTATGTCCTGGTTGCTAGCTTGGTATGATAATAATCTCTATAGCCAATACTTCTTGAACAGCAGCTCAAGGGC
The DNA here is from genome assembly GCA_035772895.1 of Perdix hodgsoniae. Taxonomy (NCBI): domain Eukaryota; kingdom Metazoa; phylum Chordata; class Aves; order Galliformes; family Phasianidae; genus Perdix; species Perdix hodgsoniae. Next base: position 2,089,722 of record JAPSGF010000098.1, on the reverse strand, counting down.
TTGTTTTTTCCCTGACTTTCCAACAAAAACAAGTGAGAGAAACTGCCTTCAGTGTGTTCTCATGCAACATACAGCAAATTTACTTAGGTTGCTTGACCTTTAAACAAGCTTATTTTGAAACAGAAATTTTACTTTGTCTGAAATATTAAACATCTGACTTCTCTCAGTCTCTGCTCAAAGAGTACAGATATTGAAATGTTTTTATTCTCCCTAATACTTCAACTCGGTAGCATATCATGGTATCCAAAATGGGTTTTCCTTGTATATGCACATAATCAAGTCATTGGCTTGCTTGCCTGTATTAAGGCACAGATACATTACGGGAAATCCAAATACACAAAAAATGTATTTTAAATTAGACCCTATATTCATGGATCTGATTGCTGACTGCACAATTTCAGAACAAAATTTAAACACTTGTTTGACTGGTTAATAATCACATTTTAATAAGGCAAATTCTCAGACTTTTTTTTACATAAAAACACTTAAGCATATGATGAAGTGTCCGCCTCAAAGATGATGGCTTTCTTGAAGTAGAGCTTTAATCACATGTTTTATGGCCTTCCTGAGCTAGTACTTGATAAGTAGTGCTATGTGGGCTAGATTGGTAACTCTATGTAGGCAGTGCGTATCAAAAGAGGAGATGATTGCACTGTGGTTTAGCAGCCAGCCTATTAGACCATAGAAGCAATAGCATGCTTGATTCAGACCAATATTTGTGCAGAATCACTGAGTTCAAAAAAACTATCCTAAATGAAAATTTTGAATAACACTGCCCTGAGAGAGTTGGGACAGCTAAGGACACATAACCAGAACTGGTCAAGATTGAACAACTTTGTTGAAGTTGATCCTATAAACTATAGAATCGTAGAATCACAGAATGGCCTGGGTTGAAAAGGGCCACAATGATCATGTAGTTCCAACTCCCTGCTATGTGCAGGGTCCCCAACCAGCAGCCCAGGCTGCCCAGAGCCACATCCAGCCTGGCCTTGAATGCCTGCAGGGATGGGGCATCCACAGCCTCCTAGGGCAACCTGTTCCAGTGCGTGACCATCCTCTGTGCAAAAAACTTCCTCCTAATATCCAACCTAAACCTCCCCTGTCTCAGTTTAAAACCATTTCCCGTAACCCTGTCACTGTCCACTCTCATAAACATGTAAAACAAACACGTAGTTTCTGACACCTGTCTTCACATGTCTTAGTTTCACAGCTTTGTTTATGTCTTCTGTGATCTGACTCTATTATCTCAATATCAATACTACTGTTATATTTTTGAAATAAATATTATATTTATAACTATTCTTTTTCCCCAAGGACCTGTTTCTTTCTGATGGTTTTGCACACTTACATTCTTTAGGTAGTTACTTTATTTTTAAGGTAGAAATCCCAGTTGTGGGCAACAACTGAATGCTGTGTTGACAATGTCGAAAGAGAGTTTTTTATATGGTATTGAAGACATTTTGTAATGGTGGAGTACTTCAAAAATCTCTAGGGCACGAGAAATGCAGCGCTTGCAAACATTTCTCTAATAAAGTTCAATAAATACCTGGAGCACTAATTAGGAATTTTACACAGGTGCTGTCAGTTCTGTCATTCTGTTACTCATTTTTTGTAAAGTGGGGAGGCATTCTTATGTGCTAGGCCCACTCCTGACCTTAAGCCTAACCCCAGACCTCTCTGTGATCCCGCCATGTACATGCATTGCCACCCTTGGGAGCTGGCTTATGGCAAGCCTGGGGGCAAAGCTTGGCGTAGACAGGATGTCAGGGTTCTTACCCTGTCTCATCAACTGGGCTCGGGCACACAGCAGCCTGAAAAACATATAAAGGACCCTTTTTTGTCCTGTGAATATTTCCTGCAGCAGCTTGTTCATTTTAGTACTTTCTTTGGCTTCCTTTAAACTCAGCATTGAGCTAAAAGCATAGAGCTCTGCTAACTTCAGCAGAATTGTTTGTAAACACAAGGCTTGAAGGAGCTTCTCTAAGAACTCTTGTTGTTATTGGATACAGCGTGTTAAAAATGAAAGGGTGATTTATGGCACTGAATATAATCCATTCATTCTCCTCCCACACCAGTACGGAAACCTTTCATGATTTCGCATGATGTTTCTAAGTGGCAAAAGTCACACCCAGACACCTTTTTTCAGCTAAATAGCGACTTGGTTGCAGGCACACAGATAATGTCCTAACGTGGCAGTTTAGGAGACTGCCTGGCCTGCTTGTGCTACCACTTACACACAGTAACTTTTGTTTTTCCAGACTGTAAATCTCGCTTGGAGGCAGCTGGGCAGACTTACGTGAGCCTTTGTATGACTGTCACAGGAATGTTACCTTACAGGACATGATCACAGGGAAACTTTCAACCTAGGGGTTGCAGACTGTACTCGGGGAAAATCAGTTTATTGCCAATTAAAATAGATTTGGGTGGGGAGAAACAAAACCAAAACTCAACACACCACTTTCGCCTTGCCCTCCCTTTTTCCAAGGCTCGCTTTCACTCCTTCATCCCCAAATTCTCTGCCTCCCCCCAGGAAGTTGCACATCACAAGACGTAACAGCTCTTCTCTGCACCTCCAGTTTGACCAGCTTGAGTCAGTTTGACTGATTTGTGCTGGTGCAGAATTTAGTCTAGTATGTTCCTCTGTTTTAGTGCATCCCTGAGCTTTTCTTTGCTCCACAAGATTTCATGCAGCCTCTGTTGTTGTTGTTCAGTGGAGGGTTTTTTTCTGTTGTTGGGTTTTTATTATTATTATTATTATTATTATTATTATTATTATTAATTATTTCCATGTTATATTTCTTCCTTCATTTTGGATTCTATCCTAAATGGGTTATTGTGAACATGAAAGGGAAGACCCAGAAGGTCTACGATCTAGAATGGGCTATGAAAGTCCATATTTTATTTTTTTCAGAGACTTTCTACCTACTTTTATTTCTGGTCATTTTTATTAATATAACATAATAGAATATATGCATATATATTTTTATTAATATAACCAAATATGGAATGCTCTTTTTCAACTTTGTCCTCAGCTGACTCCCTCTTCCTCTGCAGGGCATTCAAGATGTTTTGTTTTCAACCTAAATTCTTTGCAACTTGTAATTACAGTAGGAATTTTAATCCACTATAAGGAGTGCTAATGGATGTATAATAAACTAATGACAGTCTATGGAATTGGGCCTAGCAAAGTAAAAGCTGTAAAAATGTGGAGGAACTGAGCTGGAACTTCAGAGCTTCTACACAGTGGATGGCAAAGTCAGTTCTGACAGTGGTGCTAAAGCTGAGGAGGTGGTTTGAGAGCTTGAGAGAGGACGATCCATCCTGAAGTGTTGGAAAAGGAGGAGTAGAGGGTGAGAACAAGAGGAAGACAAGTGATTTTTCTCTCCCCATCATTTCCACCGACTATTCTGATCGTGGGAATGAACTACCTCACCAGGCCTGGTTTCTCTTCAGAGCCCAGTCGCCACTGCATGGGCTGTCCTTCTTTCTGCATTCGTTTTGTGGCAGCAGGAGGAAAAGTAGCAGTTCTGGTGGGCAGAAGCAAACCTATTAATTAGGTTGCTCGGGGAAGAGGAGCAGGTTGTGTACGCGCTCTCACTTTGCTGGCCATGTTTTCAGCTACTAACAGGGTAGCTTTGCCTGTGCCAGCCTGACCTGGAGAACAGCTTATGGATGGGCCGGCACGGAGGGAGAGCAGCTGCTGGTGGCTGTGGTGCCTTTCCCCAGTTGCTCTGTAGGCAGGCTGCATAGTTGTGCTCATGGCTGCACTTACGGCTGCTTCATTTGCTGAACTGTGCTGGGGTTAATGAGGCTGTGGTGAGGTGAGCCAGGGCTGCGCTGGGGGCTGGATGCTCTGATCCTCCAGGTTTGCTTTCTGTCATTTACTGGAGATTTCCACAGGGTGCTCTGCGTGTGGAGATGAGTAGCTTACCTTTATGGATGCAGTTGAGTAAACGTGTTACAATTCTCCCAAACACTGAGATAACGTCTGACACGTAGTTCTAAATAGCAGGTAGTTCTTGATCTGCTGTAGCCTTTCCAGTGACTCACTGCTGCTTTTTTTTCCTCCTGTTGCAGTAATTACAGAAGAGTGTTGCATTTTCTGACTCAGAGGGAAGCTTCATTCCAAAGCTTCTGGCCATGCTGGAGTTCCAGCTCTGCAGCTGTATGGAGCGTGTTGTGGGGACTGCATGGTAGAGACTGAAGGTGGAGACTGAGCCAAAAATAATGCAGGCGCAGCACATATCTTGAACAGTGATAGCAAGACATTAAAAGGAGGATTTTCTTTGGAGTAGCAGACAGAAACTTGGTTGCCAGAATCTTGGCTATGACTCTTGTGTCTCTCAGACTGGCTGCTTACAGGAAAGACATCCCAAGGGACGCATCTGATGGCTTCTCTTCCAGGTTAAACTAGGAAACTAAAGAGTGAAAAAATATGCTCTACCCAGATCTGTTGTGGTTGCATAGCTTTTGAAGGGAAATGGTCTTCCTGCAGACTCATAGGAACTCTGGACATGAGCCTCATGGGGCAGGCATGGGAATGGGTCTCAGACGTGTGCCATATTGTGGGACAGGAGCTGTGAGGCAAGGTTTCACGTGTGTTGCCTCTTCTAGCTCCATAAGCACCACCGTTTCTCCTTCTGGGGAGAAATTCAGCAGATATTGCAAGCTAGTGCATTGTGTACACATGGATCAGCTGCAGCTGGCATGACCGCTTGGGGTGCAGCAGCATGGCAGCAGTGACATGCTGCCAAATGTGACCTGACAGCCCTGCCGTGGGGGCACATGAGGCCGCAGGGGAGGGAAGCACAAGGGGACCACAGGGCTCGAGTCTCCTCTTTGCCTTGTGAGATGTCAGAGCTGACAGGCACACAGACAAGCCTTGGTCCCCTGTTGTTTCCATGTTCACATAGCCTCCATTTGTAAAGTGACCTCTTAGATCGGTGGTGCTACATTTTCACTTTGTGCTGGTGCAAGTGGTTGTGTGCAGCTGGCCACCAGGCCTCTGCCTGTCAGAAACTTGTGTGAAGGTCTTCTTGCCATTAGATAAGTGTATTCAGAGGCAAGTCTGTAGAATTCAGGCTGTGTTTCTTGGAGGTGGCAGTAAGTTCTCCTCACAGAAATACCATGCTTATGAGACAAGTTTCATTATATTTAAGTATGATATTTCTGTGAGGAGCACCATTCCATTGGTGCTTCTCTGAGGATAGGAATTTCTTCCCCAAGCTCTGTCTGAGCATCTCCACGTAAGCGTGCACTTAGTTTAAGGCTCACAAAACTCATTCAGATGCCTAGGAGCCCTGCAGAATTAAGTGAAAGAGCTGGATGGTTGTGGGTTGGATACAAATATACTGTTGCGTGCAATATAAGTAATGTCTAATCTATGTGATTTGTGTTCGAATTTGATGATAAGTGCCCTTACTGATATGTTTAATGCCAACAAGGTAAATCTTCTCTGACAATGCCGTCCAGCTCAGGTCTTTTGGGGTCCTTCACTCTCAGGGTGAAATATCTTGAAGCACAAGACTGGGACCAAGATGACGGCACATTTAGGTGTGTAGGGGCTTTCATAAGCTGTAAGTTCTCTCTTCAGTGAGAAGTAACTACATGGCCTGTGGGATGCTTGAGCTCTTGATTTCTCTTTTCAGGCAGAGAGGACAACTGATGAGACAATGGGCTCTGCGGGGAAGCCTAGCCCTGACACCATGACAGCTGACAAGTCAGAAGCTGGAGACTTAGCTCTGGAGCCCCTGCTCACTTGCAAGCTGTGTCTCTGTGAATATTCCCTGGATAAGATGACCACTCTGCAGGAATGCCACTGCATCTTTTGTACATCGGTAAGATTTAGCAGCACCTTTAAGTTACAAGAGCAGAGTAATGGAAGATAGACAGAACTTCAAGATGGGACTGCTTATATCCTGCTAGAAGTGTTATCTCTGCTGATAGGGGATGCTTTCCTAAAGAGCATTTGGTATTAGTCTCTCTTGCTTTATCTAGAAGATTTCTCTGTTATTCTGCTTTTAATACATGCAGCTCTAACAGATGTTCCTGTAGCATACAATAATAATAAACCCCAGTAATAAATAGGAAAAAAGATGCATTTTAAGACTGTCAGAGAACATACACCATCTATATGCAGTGTCAGTATTCATTTCTTCTGAAGCAAAAGTCATCCTATGACTGTGGTTTTGTTTCCCTGTTATTTTCTGGGTAGTCATAGGCCTTTTTTTCCTTTAAGTCTTGAATGTATTTTTTTAAGGGCAATCAGAAAACCTAAACAAAAATTTACCATGGCCTATTGAACCTTTGCCTCTGCAGTCTGTGCTGCAGAGAAATTGCCCAGGTCATGCATTGCCTATAGTTGTCAGTGAAGATTTTGCACCCTGCAAATTCAGATTAAATAAAGCTGGTGGAAGTGATAAAGGCTGAGGTTGAGTAAGCTCATAAAAGCCTTGCAGATATTAGTGCTCTTCTGGTTTCTTTGTCAGCATGGGGAAATGAACCCAGTTTCTCTAGCAGTAGTGACTTTGATGTACCTGACTAATGAATACTGGAAGCAGGTCAGAAGTCACAGTACAGAAGGTTTGGGTTTTTTTTTTTTAATATCTCCAGAATAAAAGTATTTATTTTTTGACAACAAATTGCAGGTAAGCCTTGTTTGAACTCAGGGAAGAAAAGTGATATTATGAAGCAGGATAAAAATAACAGAATGGCTTATTTTGGAGGGGACCTTAAAAATCATCTAGCTCCAAACCCCCTGCCATGGGCAGAGTTGCCACCCACCAGATCAGGCTGCCCAGGGACCCACCCAACCTGGCCTTGAATGTCTCCAGGTCCACCTGGACATAGAGCTGTTGAGAACAACCCTTTGCCTACAAACATCCAACCAATTCTTTGTCCATCTGATAGTCCAGCTTTCAAATCCGTATGTTTCAAGAAATCAGGATAAGAGTGGTTAATTTTATTTTCAACCTGAAATTCATGTAGTATCTTTTGCATGTTGACTTCCACAAAGCATTTCTATTCTGTAGTAGTTTGTAGCATAAGTTTTAAGAGGACATGCCTAACAGGAAGGAAGACAGAACTTTAAATTTACAACTTGGAAGTGTTGATATTTATAAAGCAGTCTTGCTCTTCTCTGAGAATTCACTGACTGATTTACTAACATTATTAGCAGATTACTCTAACCTGAGCATTAGCTGAGCAGAGTAATCCTCTGGCTCTAGGAAAAGGGAGGACTGCTGAGTACTGTACCAGGCAGAGCTGATTTCTCTCTCTAACTCTTCTTAAATCAGAAATCAGTGACAGCTGGGTAGGGCTGCTGTTCCTACCTGTCCCCTGTTGATGCTGAACCTGCCACCTTGCATGCGTGCCTTATACCTGGATGGTAGCATGAAGCATGTCTGCCCTGAACTTGGCTTTAGTACTACCATCACAGAGTGCAATCATGGTTGTTTTGCATCTGTGCTGACTTTGTATAAGGCTAGAGTCAGCCTTGGGTGAGTTCTGAATACAGCTGGGTGAAGCCTTTAGACAAGCTCTGTTTATATGAGTTGGCTTAATATGCCTTTGTTGTGCTTATGCTCTGTGTCTACCCTTTGGCTGTTATTGCCTGTTCACCTCTGTCTTTCACACTTCTCACTTCTCGTCACTTCTCAGTTGTTCTGTGATCACCTTGTCTGGCTGTGATACCAGGGACAGGTAGAAAAGAAGCATCCTTTTTGTGCTCAAGCGTTCTGTGATGAGTTGCTGCTCTCTCCTTACTTCTGCAACTGACAGTGCAAAAGATTGGACAGGAGCTGTGTCACTGCCTGCAGAGTGCTCTGTGCTTTCCTGCTGCCTTTCCTGTTGCTCACCACATGTGCTGAGATGGAAACAAATACAAGCAAATACCAGCATATCTTTGCTCCCAGAGATTCCCGTGTGCCCACAAAGAAATGCCATGCTGTGTAATGCAAGGAGGTACACTGAACTTCGTTTCAGAAATGTTCCTCTAGAGATCAAGGGTCTCAAAAAGCACTGGAAGATTTTGTAGTGGTTATAAGGAGAAAGGAACTTATAAGGCACTTATATAGAAGCAAGATGTGTAACAGAGGAAGGCTGTTTGATACCTATAGCACAGATCTAGTCAATAATCTGTGTCTGTATTGATGCAGCAGAGACACATAGATCTTACATCCTTCAACAAAGAGGTCTCTGTAGGCTTTTAACCTGGCTGTATGCTTTTCCATCTTGAACTCAGCACTTTCTGGCTGTATGAGTTGCAGTGATACCTTCAGGCAGCCTCGAAAGAGCAGTGGCAGAAGCAGCACCTCACTACAGAGTGCCACAGTGCAATGCTAAGTGTTGTGTGAAGCATTGCATGGGACACAGCCTGCAGTGGCTGCTCTGCTTTGCAGTGCTGTAACTTCCCTCCCAACCATGACAAGGCTTTTAGGTACCTTCTTAATGCAACGTCTATCTTAAAGGCTGTGTGAATGTTAACCTTGAGCTACAGAATCCAGCCCATATTAGTTTCTGAGCTAGCAGTGCTACCTGTTTGCATAGCTTATTCGTATTTTTTATCACTAAGGTTAATTCTGTAGATCCATGAACAGTATTAAATTTGAAATGTAATAGAAGAGTACTTGACGTGGACATAATATGTTCAATTCTACTAAAATGAAGTTAAGTTTTTGTTCTGTTACATACGTGTGGCCTTTTTTTTTTTTTTTGCCAAGTGCACTGATAGTTCTCTATGATTGTTTTCTACTACAACACTTTTGATCTTGGGAGTAATTGGAAATTGTTAATATATAAGCATCTGCAGGGGAAAGGTTATATCTCCTTTTCATTAGACTTTGTATACAGCTATTTTTTTCAGTTTAGATACCCTTGTAGTAAACATTGTATCTCACAGAAGCTGTGTTCTTGCCAAAGTAAGCTTTATTTAAGGAGGTGTAAATTTGCATTTTGGAGGAAGGTTGCAATTAAGACAGGAGCTTTTCACCTAGCCATAAGCGTTTTTACTCTGCCTGTTCAGAGAAGAGAAATCGGATGGCTTTGTGTGATCCAGTTGTTGTCTCATTTGGTAGCCCAGTCTGAGAAGACATCAACTTTGGATTTCTTATCGTTTCATAGAATGTCTTGGGTTAGAAGGGACCTTAATAAAGATCATTCAGTTCCAACCTTTCTGCTGTGTGCAGGGTTGCCCCCCACTGAATCAGGCACCAGCTTAGGGCCCAATCCAGCCTGGCCTTGAATGCTTCCTGGACAGGGACCCACAACTTCTCTGGGCAGCCTAAGCCAGTGCATCACCACTCTCCGAATAAAGAATTTCCTACAAACATATAATCACAATCTTCCCTCTTCATGGTTTAAAACCATTTCCCTTTGTTCTGTCATTATCGGGCTTTGTAAGAAGTCAGTCTGCCTCTTGTTTATACTCGTTTCTTACTACCATCTAGCCTAAATTTCAACTCTTTCAGTTTAAAACCATTCCCTTTTGTCTTATCACTACCTGCTCATGTGAGAAGTCAGTCTCCCTCCTGTTTATAAGCTGCCTTCGTTATTGGAAGGTTGCAACGAGTTCTCCGCAGAGCCTTCTCCACACTGAACAAACCCAGCTCCCTCAGCCTTTCTTTGTGGCAGAGATGCTCCAGCCCTTCACTCATCTTCCTGGCACTCCTCTGGAGGGCCTCCAACAGCTCCATGTCTTATTGTAGAAATTGGTGTGAGACTCCACTGAAATGTAAGATGAAGCACACCTTTACACACTGTGTGTTTTGCAAACAGCTATAATGTACATTGTGGCTCAGTTTCATTGTATTTGGGCTGTGTTAATTTTGAATGAAGGTCTGATCTCTGTGGAGGGTTTAGCAGGGAAGCGACAAATTATATTTTCTCTGCAAAACTTCTGACGTCCTTTGCATTATTCAGATAACTTCCTGTGCACATTAAAGCTTTGTGGAGTGCCATGCTGCAAACACACGGTATTGTAAATGAATATACATATATAATATTTTGCAATATACATATTGCTTATGCCACATAGTTTTGTACTATATGTCCCATTCAGAAAAGAGAGAGTCTCATCCATCCTCAGTACTGCTTGTCTTTTTATCTGTTTTATCTTATCAGTCATCCTTCTTGTGTGTTTGCAGGATATCCTTCCTGTCTGCAGCATCTTGTGCTTGCCTTGTCTTGAAGCTTTTTATTCCTTGGAAGCAACCAGCTACACAGGTCTTTGCTCCTTTGGTCCCACTGCTCACATACCTACATAAAATGATTATTCACTGTGCCAGGCTTTGCTATCAGACTGTTATGAAATACAGTATTTTACTGCCCTTCTGCCTGAATCCAAAGCAAAATAATATTTTTTTATATCCTGATTAACTTACAAAACTATACATTGCTGTATTTGGACAAGTGTCAGAAGTGCTCTCACAGTTTGGTTGCTCTTAACAGCATTGCTGTTAGGGAGAATGTGGTTTTGAAGGGGTCTGTTAATGTGTTAGCTTCCTCCATCCTCAGTTCTGTTTGGTTTTGCCTTTCCTCTTTTTCCTTTCTCTTTCTGAAAACTACAGGTTTCTTATATGAGCCAGGTGAGCAATTCCACACTACAGCTTCACTGCTATTTACATCAAGCAGTGGCTTATATCCATCCTGCGTGTTATTTAATGGATCAGGTTTGGAGATGCATAAAACAACACATAACAATCTCTGAAAGCAAAAGATAGTTTTAGGTGTTGACAGTACGTGTTCTGCAGGTCTAGCATGATTCACCATTCTTTCTCATCCAAGCAAATTCTTTGTTAGGTCTTGTATTTCTGAGAAGTGTGTGAAGTAACTGAATTACAAAATATGCAAAACAAATGCCATGGTGATCACCTGTTTGATGTTTTGGTGCACACAATCCAGTCTAATCCAGGATTAAACTTCCTCCAACCTTAAAAGGAAAAGCCAACATGCAGTGTTGAATAGAAGCACAGGTAACTTCTAGCTTGAATATTCCACAAAGTAAGTGATCCAGCAGTGTTTGGGAGAACCCACTTTTCTGCTGTGTGACAGCAAGGCCAGGGCTCAGGAGAGGTGAAAAAATAAAAAGGCTCCTTTACTGCTATTGATAGCCTGGTGCCCTGAGCAGCTGCCTGCCTGCCTGGTGAGTCAGGGCCATGGGATTCTGCAGTCTCTGAGAGAGGAGCTGGCATGCTGCTGCCAGCTACATTTTCTAGGGGGGGAAGGGAAAACCCTTCCAGAAAGAGAATTTTCACCATTGTACTTCAACAGCAGGACACTCTTTTCTTGTAAGGCAGCTGTGTGCTGCCCTGCCTTCTTCTTCTTCAGGTGGCCCAATACTGACCTTTTGTCCTTACTGCTGCAAGCCTTAGACTGATTTTTCCAGGGGGGAACTGGTGAGCTGTAGACAAACTGATGCAAAAGATCAGCATGAACAGCCAAAAGCACAGGAAGAAAAGCTTTGGAGCAGAGGAGATTGATTCAACCAAAGTCAAGGGAGAAGCAGATGACAAAGAGCATGGGATGTCTGCTAAATTATACATTATACACAAGCACTCCAGTGAAGGACTACTTAGTAAAATTTATGAGTAATGGAAAATGTGAATCGCCTTAATCTAGCAAACACTGGGTTTTAATGTTTCTTATCTTTCTCTGTGCTAACTTTCAAGAGGGGACAACTTGATCCCCTCTTCTTTCACTTCTTTTCCTCATCCTAGGAGACATCTGCATGTGCTCATGGCTGCACTAGAACACTGTGTTCTCCTGTTCCTAAATAGCCCTTGTGATGCAATGCCCCACTTACTTTATATAAAACTCACCTCAGATTGTTTTCTGTTTCCACCCACAGGTAAGAGCTGCCAAATTTTGACATTTCAGATTTTTTTTTTCCCAGCTCGACATTTGAAATGTTTCAGAATAGCTTTTTTTTTTTGAAGTTATAGAAGAGAAAATTCCCACGCCTGTTAATATTGGCACTGAACACTTAGCATTTTTATCATAATTAAGACGGTTTAAGAACTTCTTGCATGTATTTCTGGATAGAGTATCAGAAAGGCACAAATGTACCCACTGCCTTTTGATGGATGCTACCGTTCAGGAAAGTGGGCAACGTGTTTCTGAAGTCAGCAGGAACAGTGGCCAAGAGGAGACTGGGGAGAGAGATGAGGAAGAGAGAACCACAATATTTAATCACAGCACTGTGTCAGCGAAGTTTGTTATCTCTGTAACAAATGAAGAAACAGATGTGAAGTAAGCTGTCAGTGCCTTAGAATAGTGGAGTATCTGAGCCAGTCTGTGACATAAGCCCCATGGTCACATCTGTTTTGTAGCTGTTGGTAAGAGAGTGTTTGGTTTGACACAGATTTGTTTGCAAATGGTGTTCACAGCTGGTTGAGGCTTACAGTGGTAAGTTTTTCTAGTCCTGTTCTCTGTCCATTTTTTTTGTTTTGTGGTGCTGCTCTGTGTCAAAGATTACCAGGTAGCTATCCTGATTTTAATGAAGGGCTTCCACTTTGTGGAAGGCTGTGTGTAAATTTCTTTTGGACTGTGTATCTGAGCAGAATCCAGCACCATTGGCAGTAGACTACAGCAGATCCCTCAGACAGACTTGGAAGAGCCCCTGGAAAACCAGGTTTGAGGAGCAGCAGGAGACTATTATCTGCTGGTCCACTGTCATCTTCCCTTACTGATGTCTTCACTTAGTTATGACAAAATAAGATGCTTGTCAAATCATATTTTTCCTCTGCTTCCACTAAGCTACAAGATAATATGCCATTAGGGGCTGAAGGGGATTTTTTTTTTCGCTTTCCTTCAAGCGTCTTTCTCAATAAAGCTTTTTTGTGACCTGATTTATCCATTTAATTATATCCATTTAAAGATAACTTCATTTATTGCTGCATCTGGTCCTTAGCTAAAATACTGATTGAGCAATAAAATAACTTGTTTTCTTGGTTTACTCTTATTGTACTTTTAACAAACTTTTTTTGATTGGAAAAGCCCCGCTTTTCTTTTTTTTCTTTTTTTTCTTTTTTTTCTTTTTTTTCTTTTTTCTTTTTTTTCTTTTCCTTCCTTCCTTCCTTCCTTCCTTCCTTCCTTCCTTCCTTCCTTCCTTCCTTCCTTCCTTCCTTCCTTCCTTCCTTCCTTCCTTCCTTCCTTCCTTCCTTCCTTCCTTCCTTCCTTCCTTCCCTGTGCAGATGCATCCAAGCTAAATGACAACAGGATAAATTCTTCTGGCTTTACGACCTGTTTAGAAGTGCTTGACAAATTCAGGGAGTTTGATCACTACACATTGAAAGTGGGTGGTTCAGTCTTACAGATTGAATGTGCAGAGGTGCATGTCATGACAATTATGCATGTACTGTTAATTTATTTGAGTTCTGACATATAAGATACGTGACTAAAATACTGTCATGTGTATGCGCTGAAAAACAGGTAACATATATAAAGAAGAAAGAAATGAGAGCTATGTCTTGTTAAGTTGCTTATGCACTTGGAAAGTGCATGAACACTGCATAGAACTGAAGTGGTTGTTATCATAAGACAAAGATACTCACAGCTTCTGGAATTCCAATCAAAAAGTTATGTCCTCTTTCCATATATAGTCTTTTTATTTCACCCTTCCAGTTTTGAGTGTGAAAAAAGACCAAGGCTAAAAAACCCAAACTCATTATGGTTTTGGGGACTTAAATCTAGGAAGGAGATTTAACATTTTAGATCAGTCTTGTGGATTGGAACCTGAAGTTTTCTTAAATTTTCTGAAGTTGAAATTGTCTTTCAGTTATACATTAGTAGGACTTTCTCTTTTTTGCAGAATATTTTAAATAATTTTTTTTCATGTTAAATTTTAACATAACTCATAGTCTAGGAGATGTTACGAAACACTCTTCTCCCTCCCCTCATTTCCACTTGTCTTATCACCACATTGTTTTGGTGATGTTTAATTAAAGAAAAATACCCTTACTCATGAGGAGAACCTCGTGAGGTTTAACAATACCAAGTGCAAGGTCTTGCACCTGGGTCACCGCAGCCTGCACTATCAGTACAAGCCAGGGGATGAAGTGATTGAGCACAGCTCTGCTGAAAAGGACTTGGAGGTTCTGGTGGATGGCAGGCTGGACATGAGCCAGCAATGTGCCCTCACAGCCCAGAAAGCCAACCGTACCCTGGGCTGCATCAAAAGATGTGTGACCAGCAGGCTGAGGGAGGTGATCCTGCCCCTCTGCTGTGCGCTGCTGAGGCAGCACCCTGGAACACTGTGTCTGGATGTGGAACATTCACTACAGGAGATGCACAGACCTTTTGGAACGTATCCAGAGGAGGGTTGCGAAAATGATCCAAGGGATGGAACACTTCCCCTGTGAGAACTGACTGTGAGAGCCAGGGGTGTTCAGCCTGGAGAAGAGAAGGCTCTGGGAGCGGCCTTTCAGTATCTAAAGGGCGAGTATAAGAAAGAAGGGGATAGATTCTAAAGCAGGGTCTTTGGTGATAAGACAGGGGGAAATAATTTCAAACTAGATGAGGAAGATTTAGATTTGATATAGGGAGGAAGTTTTTTACAGTAAGGGTGGCGAGGCACTGGAACGGGTTGCCGAGAGATATGGTGGACTGGACACATGCAAGGTCAGGCTGGACCAGGCTCTGGGCAACCTAATCTGGCTGTGGATGTCCCTGTTCATTGCAGGGGAGTTGGACTAGATGACTTTTAAAGATCCCTTCCAACTTAATGTTATTCTCTTATTCAGTTTTTCTTCTTCGTGGCCATCCCTTCAACTTTCATAATGCTACCTGTTCAATTTTGCCATATCACATACACAGTTTCCTTTTATCCTTCAACATCCAAACCAGTGATGCTGCATTTAGACAGCTGGGTTGCTGTGTGCAGATGGGAGAAGAGCAAGGTAATAGGACGTGTCAGAGTACTTGAAAAAGTAGTATGTAGGAATGACTGAGATCTGTCTTTTGTCTCTGGTAGAGATAATATCAGAAAATGACTTTGAATAGAAACATAACATTTTGCATTGAGAAGGATATAATGCCTTTGGCACATCGTTACCTAGAAATATGGTACTGAAATTATACTTTCAACTCATTCTTGAGTTAAAATGTAGAACTGTTATAAAAATAAATGCATCTATGTTGCACGTACTATAATTTGGTCTAAGTTCTTTACAGGCCTTAACCTTCTGGATATATTTCTCATAAGAATCACTTTTTTAAAGTAGGTAAATACACACTGACCTCATTTTATTAAATGACAGAAGGTGATAGCCTGAAAAACAATAACATCTTAATGTGAAAAATGATTTTTTCCTCAGAGTGCTTAAAGAGCAAATTATTTGAAAGTTGACAGTAGTCCAGCAGGAGCAAAACTTGATTGGTGAAGTTAGATCAGCACAAAACCTTCTGTTTGGGTGTACTGATTTTTATTAGTGGAGTGATATTACATTTGAATCAATCGCTCTTCTTTGATTGCATCCAGACTTCATAATGTGTCCCAGAAAACAAAGGTACTTGGTGAGCAAAACCTCAGTGAAGATGAGCTTAAACTGATCAGAGTACAGTTGCAAGTACAGGAGTTCAACTTCCTTTGAGTGCTGTCTACCTTTTATTTGATGGAGCAAATGCAATGGAGCCAGATCTCAGATTTCATCTGTATGCAGCAAGCTGTAAGCCTGTTCTGCAAGAGACCTCAGTGGGTTTTTAATCCTGTCGCCTTGACCATTCTTCCTCGACTATGTGAGGCGTTTGTGGAAACCTCACTTGCTAGTGGGAAGGCTGCTGAAAGTGACTTGGTTAGGACACAAAGAGCATAGCTCTCCATGTCAAAAATCCTCACCAAAAACCACAGATTCTCAACCACTGACTGCTCTCTATGCTTGTACATCGCTATGCAGTGGTATATTGGTGAGGGTGTAAGCCCAAGGGTGTTAAGGCCTCTTTGAAAGGGTAGATAACAGCAGGACAGGGGGAAATGGTTTTAAGTTGACGGAGGGGAGGTTTAGGTTGGATGCCAGGGGGAAGTTCTTTACAGAGAGAGTAGTGAGGTGCTGGAACAGCTGCCCAGAGAGGTTGTGGATGCCCCATCCCTGGAGGTGTTCAAGGCCAGGTTGGATGGAGCCCTGTGCAGCCTGGTCTAGCATTAAATGGGGAGGTTGGTGGCCCTGCATGTGGAAGGGGGGTTGGAGATTCATGATCCTTGATGTCCCTTCCAACCCTGGCCATTCTCTGATTCTGTGATTCTGAGTCCTTGAGGTGATTTCTTGGATGTCAAGATGAAGATCTTTTCAAGGAACTCTCGTATCACAGTGTACCTTCATCCTACCTGCATTTGTCGAGCAATTAAATAGCATATGTACAGTTTTTTAGACAGAAAGCATGAAAAAATAGTCTTATCATCTTGCATCTACGTAATGAATTCTTCATAGTGTAGGAGAACATACTGCTGAGAAAATGAATCCCAGTTCATTGTATAAACTGTGAATCCTCTTTTCATCACATATACAGTTGGTATGGCAATTCAGATGCTTTGTTTACCATTTTTCATCTAAGTAGCTGAATTACTAGATGGACTGTAAATAAAGTAAAAGCTCTCTAAAAAACAGTCTTGCTGTTAATGTGGAGATGTATTTTAAAATTGTAGATATTTTCCACCGCTGATCTTTGTTTTTGTTTTTTTCTGCAAAGTTATGAAAGAGGGAACAGGAAGTTCAAATCTTCACATATAGATTTAGGTAAAAGCATAATCCTTCAGTGCTGAATGTTAAAACCTTCCCATAAGTCCTTCCATCACCTTTTTGAATTGCTTCCAGAATACATTCTCCAGGCTCAGAAAATTGAGGCAAAAGAGAGAATAGCTATAAAACCATTTAAGATAGAGGTTTGGGGTGAAACATTTCAAGTTCCATGGCACTGCACAGGTCTGTTATGAAATCTATCCAAATCACCCTCTTGTAGCACAGTACCCTCTAAAAGCATTGCATGAAGGCCTAACTTGTTATCCTCACCTACAGTCGGGTGGTAAGTGAGAAAAGGAGAATCCCCATGCATTAACAGTCCCCAGAAAGCTCTGCTCTCCTGCCTTGGTGTCCCTAGTGGCTCAGATAGAGGACACAGAAGCTGAATTCAACCCCCATGCTGTTGTTGGAAGTTCCTTAAGCACTGTGGCAGGAGAGGTTAAATGTCAGCGCATTGAGCTTCTGTCCTGGAAGTCTAAATTAAGAACAAGGCTCTGGGCTGCTGCTAGGCCTGCAGGAACATCTCAGCCTTTGTCCCCGCTCTGTACCCGGCTGACCTGAGCTGCCCCCAAAATACAAATCCACTGCACCATGCTGTCAAAACAAATTACTCAATATGAGGCAGCACCACAGAGGAGACAGAAGGCAGGATTTCAGTGAAAGTAAAAAGGCTGTTCTCTCGTGCTTGCTAAGGAACTAAGACAGACTAAATGTTTTGACAGGAGTGGAACTTTTCCCCTTCCCCAAATGTTGCCATAGGTCTTGATGCAGAAGGTAATCAAATCTTCTATGAGGAGAGAGAGAGAGACATGAAGAGCCCAGGTACCTAAAGAGCCCTGTTCCTAAGGTTGGAACATCTCAAGAACCTTGCACTTAAAAATGGTCAGGTATTTAATCAGGAAAGCCCAGATTAGAAGCCCGAATGACCCTTTAGATCAGAGGCATCCAGTGCTGCATCTGGCCTCAGTGGACAGGAGCAGGGGAAGAGAAAAGGAGCAAAGCAACGGAGGAAGGAAGCCAGCAGGACTGATGAGGAGGACAGGATTACCATGTGAGCATGTAATAGATCTGTGGAGAACAAAGCTTCCTTAGACCTGCACTCATAAAACAAGTTGGTTTTCATTTACAATAAACCATGCAAGCTGATACCAAAATATGCCAGAAATCCACATTTTGTAATTTGTTAGCAGTGATTTGCAATTTACTGCATGCTCCTTGATTCTGTTCGAGGAGGTGGTGGTTCTGTTTTCTTTAGAAGTGAGTTCACTTACTTGCCTGTGTACTTTGGAGATAAAATTAGAGCACTCCGTGTCAGTCCATTGCCCCACTTTTGTTTCATGACTTCACTGAAGGTGGTCTAATATGCGTTAAATAGACAAAAGAGTTGTGGAGCCCTGAAATCCAAATTACATGTATTTGAAACTGGCATGCCAAATAAAAGGTGGGGAAGCAGACGATGGAGTGGAGAAGTCTGCCATTTTTGTGTCATCGAACAGTTTGAAACATTCCTAAGGTGTCTGTGCTGAAAACAGAACTCTTTCTGAACAGACCAGAGGCTGATGATAAATCATAGTAAATCATGGAAGTTACCTGATCTCAGTGGAGCGTTGAGAGGGAGAAAAGAACTGATAACTGCACATCTTGTCGGGCAGATTACAACCTCCTGTAACCTTCTAAGCTTCCCCCTTTTATGGAGCTGAGAACAGTAGCCTCTTTCTTATAAATGAGGTCTCTACAATGGAGACTGCTGACTGAGAGTCTGAATTAAGAATGCAGGAGGAAAGACAAAAGAATGAAGCCTAATTAGTATGAAGGATCCCCTTGCATAATCTACCCAACTCGATTGAGCAGAGCGTAGGTGTTAGCACTGAAGGGTCTGACTTGTTGATTTGAATAAACGCAATGCTCAGCAGATGAAGTCACACGTAATTAATTGTTCTGTGTTGCATTCTTTCCAATGTAATGACTTGTAGCATTCGCACTTATAATAATTGATGTTTTCTGTGTGCTGGAGCTTCAGGACAGCCAATTAAGGCAGTGAAAGTGGTAGTTGTGTGGAAGTTCTAGCATTGCTATGCTACCAACATACGGGCTCTAAGTTCTTTTTCTTTCGTTATTTCTAGTGCCTGAAACAGTACATGCAGCTGGCCATTCAAGAAGGTTGTGGTTCTCCTATCACTTGTCCAGACATGCTCTGTGTGAACCATGGGACCCTACAAGAAGCTGAGGTATTAACACTTCTTTCTCCTTTTTTAAGCATAAAAACCCCAAAGTTCTTTTCTTCATCTACATAATAAATATGATCGTGTACTTTTTCCTCCCTTTGATTACCTTTAATGAGCTTCTGGCAAGAAGCCCGACTGACAAGAACTACTAGAAACAAACAGATGTTTTTCAAGGGTTTTGCTCCTTTTTCCATCTGTGCCTTGAGGAAAGGCTTAATTGGCACCCAGACAACCTCTGAATGATCCGTGCAGGTGACTTAACCAGAATACCTTGTATTCTACAATTGCTGAGCCTCCATTAGTGTTGTCAGTTAAATTAGATTTGATACGACTACAGACACTACAATTCTAGCACCTCTTTAAACCCAAGAGCAAGAACACAAACTGATTATACACAAAGCCTGAACACTTTCTTCTGTGTTTATATTGAGCTACAGCAACCAATTTGTGGCCCACTATAAATACATGAGACGGTAAAACTGCATTGAAAGAAAGGTATCTGCACAGCACTGGGTGGAGACTTTTAGGTCTTACGAGAAAAGTCTCTTATTTCCCAGGGCAGAGATGGTAGAAATTGAGAACTCAGAAGCTGAATGAGGTTTGGGCACAGCTGTTTGCACATCTGGCATCTGCACAGTCCCCCAAGTGACATGAAGGTTCAGTTTGGAAGTTGGAGGCAGAAAAGTGGAGGGAAAATGTAGCTTCAGACCTTGCACCTCTTGGGGCAAAGGGATTCAAGAGGCTGTAAATGGACCCTGGAAAGCTTCCTAATGGCCTCCCAGCAGCACTCAAACAGCCTTCTGTCTGACTTAGAGCTTGTGTGAAGTTTCTGAATTGGGCTCAGTGCCAAACCTGTAACATGGGGAGGAGCTGCTGACTGTGTGTCTGGAACCACACGTGCCAGCTACTCTGCTCATCTAGGAAGAAGTATAAAACTCTGGGTAAATCTGATGCTGCCCTGCAGCTATTCTTGCTTGCTCTGTGAGCCAGGTAAACCCCTGCTGGGCAGAGGAATACAAGCAGAAAAGAAAGACTAAAGGCTTTTGGCTTGTTTGGTGCATTCTCTCTGCAGTTGTGCACAGGAACAAAATCAAGGACAATCAGGCCTCCATCTCGGAACTAAAGAAAGGCAGTTTATTATCTTCTGCATTCCTTTAAGCTCTGTTTGTACGGGTGGCATAACTGTACAAGAGATGTATAATTCTGTTCAAATGCAATCAGTGACAGCACAGTTCACTGATAAATTTGACCTGTGTTCTTTTCTTTCAAAAATCTTTGTGCTGTGCAGTAAAAGCTGCAAGATCAAATCACAGTAGCTAAGCTATTTCTCACGAATATTTGAGATGTGGTTATTTTCTGATGGGAATGTGATATTAAGTAGCAAACTCAATTCCATTAACTATGGGATGAGATTTTCCTTTGGCCAAACCCAGCTATTGTGGAAAGAAATCAGCTGTTTCCAGTCCTTTTTTTTTTCTTCTTTTTTTTTTTCTTTTTTCTTTTTTCTCTAAATGCAGAAAGGGCGTAGCAATGCCTTTCCCACTTGTTGCAGCAGACTGAAGGCAGCAACCAACGTTTATTGAAAATGCTGCTTTTAAAGAAAATGAACAAATGCTAAGAATTCTGCGCTGATTAACTAGGGCTATGATGCTATAGGAATGATAAGAATATATTTCCCATTAATAAACAGAAGAGCACTCCAGGGTATGTATTAAGGCCTGGAGCACAGGCCTTATGAGGAGCGGCTGAAGGAGCTGGGATTGTTCAGCCTGGAGAAGAGGAGGCTCAGGGGAGACCTTATAGCACTCTATAACTTCCTGAAGGGAGGTTGTGGTGAGCTAGGGGTCAGCCTTTTCTCTCGTGTACACAGTGATAGAACTAGAGGCAATGGTTTCAAACTGCGCCAGGGGAGATTCAGGCTGGACATTAGGAAATATTACTTCTCGGAAAGGGTGGTCAGGCATTGGAATGCACTGCCCAAGGAGGTGGTGGAGTCACCGAACATGGATGTGTTCAAGAGACGTTTGGATGTTGTGTTGAGGGATAGGATTTAGCTGGGGAGTATTGGTGATGGTTGGACTGGATGATCTTTTAGGTCTTTTCCAACCTTGATGATTCTGTGATTCTGTGATTCTGTAATGGAGTGTTAGCCTTATCCTTCAGTGCTTTTTGGGACTAAGGTAGAATGACCAAACTACCTAAGACATGCATTAGTGTCTGGTGGATGAATTAATGTTCTAACACTCCCTCTTGCCAACGGTCTTGAAACACAAACCCTCTGTTTGGAAAGCAAACAAGTCCCCAGTCTGGTTAAAGCAAGCTGCTTACGTATGAGGAGTGCTGCAAAAATAATTCTTCCTGTTTTATTCTGTTGGCCCATGACATCAGACGTGAATGTTGGTGGTATGGTAATAGATGTTGAACCTTCCCACCAATACTCTGATGCATTTTGTTGTCTTATGTGAGATAACTGCAGAGGGGCAGTCTGGCAAAATGGCGTCTGACATGGATGTGCATCCAAAGCAAAGATGTGTCATTTTCCTCATGTTCCTGTTGGAGTTTCCACGGAAATAAATAAAAGGCATTATTTTTGGAGTGACCTACATATTTTACTAAACACTTCAATAAATGAGGCCTTAGAAACAAATAAAGTGAGAACAATTGAAATAATAGATTATATCTATGAATAATCTGCATGATCAGACTGCAAGTTATGTGTGAGCATTCTGTGTTCTTTTCTGTAAAGACTGTTCCATGTAAAAATGTGGCCTTTAAAAACTGCTATTTAAAAAAATCCTTATTCAGACGGTGCAGAATATCTTTAAGTGTGGCCATTGTTTGGCACAGAAGTGCAGAATACAGTCACACTCTGGAATTTCAGGCATGAAGGTATCAGCCTCCTTGTCTCCAGAAGGTCTGAATGTTTGGTCTCTGGCAGGTAAAAGTTCCTCAGCAGGACAACGCCATGAGAAAAGACACAACCCTGGCAACCACTTTCTCACCTGTCCAGCAGTGTATGCTATGAAGCCACGTATATTTGTGCATCTCAAAGTTTCTCTTTTGGTAAATGTTAGTGTATGTAGGCGTTACAGCTTCTTCTGAGACTGTTGTAGCTGTTGCCTGTACTAGTAGGTGCTGCTACAGTGTAAGGAAAAAATGGATTATCCTTTGAACAGGCATGCTGTTAAATTGGTTCCATACTTTGGGCTAAACTGTGTCTAATCATGTTAGTCAACACAGCTGTCTTGTTTGTTTTTCAAATGCCTTTTGCCCTATCCTGCATACGTTAGATAAGGTGAACTTAGGCATAATTTTAAGTGAAGAAAAGCCTTTCCATTGATATCGATGGGCTGAGTCCTCTTCACTAAGGAAGCTGAACAATTTGTAATAAAGCTTATAAGCAACTTATAATATGTAGTAGTTATGGAAGATTATTTACAACTTTCCGTCAAGGTCTTTATTCAAAGCGTGTAGTGTTTCTGTAGTGTTTTCTGTCTACCTACTTAAATACCTTCACTGTGCATTAAGTATGTTTTGTCTTCTGAGCAAAATTATTCCATTTCTGTTGCTCAGTACTAAATTATTTGAGCCTTTTGACTGCTCTGGACTTGATTCTGACACACATACTTCTTGTGTTGCTTTGACAGGTGAGGGCAAAAACTCTGGGTAACATTTTAAATGTGTAATACAATTTCTTCCCATATTTGTCATGAAGAAATGAGCAAGTCTGAAGAACCAGCATGTGACTTTGTAAAGCAGTCGAATACTTCATCAGTGGTTAGGGAGTAAACTGCTCATTTGCAGAATATGAGATGCTGGGAGTTAAGGCTCAGCTTTTGGTGAACGAGAGCATTGTGTCTCTGGATCTCAGAAGAAAACGGTTCAGGTTTTTTATTCTTAAAAAACTGAAGTCATTTGAACTAGAAAATTGTACTTTTAGGTACTTAAAAAATACATTTTCTGAACCCCCTGATTTGTTTGGTGTTTATACTAACAAAATCTAGCTGATACTGGTATGTTCCCTGCCGGTTTTTTGTTCTGACAAGCAGTGCATTCAAATAGAAGGAACTGTTCCATGGGAGTGCTTGAAATCAGGTCTAATCTTAGATCGTATCTTGGTCTGTTACATTAAGGTAGCAGCTGCTTGTAGTATAGCTTGTTTTAAAGTTGAAATAAATGGGTGTTGATGGTGGGAAGGCAATGGTTTTGGCACCAGACTCTTTCAAATAACTGGTTACACGAAAAAAAGAAAGTTTAAAAGCAACTTTGTTTGACAGGATATTTGTCCTTTTGCACTCTAAAAAGTACAATGAATGAAACTGCTTTGGATTTGTTCCCAGAAGTAGGAGGTAGAAGGAGCATCTGATGCTGATGCAGTCCTCTTCAACTGTGCACACTTCTTCCATCTAGAACACTCCTGTCTCTCTTGGGAATTCACTCAGTTGATTTAATTGGAACAGTTAATATCCCTAATCTAAAGAAAGGGTAGTTTATCACAATTTGCAATGGTTTTACTTGGCACAAATGCAATCACCAGTGTAAGCTGTGAATTAGTACTATGAATCAGGTCTTGAGTGCATTGACAGCTTCCAATGTAGTACTCACTGGGATAATTCCTAGTGGATTGTACTTTGCTGTTTCTGATGCCTGTACTGTTTTGCAGCTCAAAAGGCTGATGCCAGTGACCCATGTATATGTAACCTAATTGGATTAACATCATGCAGCAGACAGTTGGGTTTTCCTCTTGCCTCATGAGTTCAGTGAGGAGAATAGTACCTTTGCAGTTAGTACAGTTTCTGTTTCTGGTCCCTCCGTCTGTGTGAACACCTGGTCTACAGCAGTGCTAATCTGGCAGAGTTGTCAGCACTCTGCAAAGAGATAGAGAAATGGGATGGTGACCCATATCTTGGAATGATTTACTATCTTTATGGTTGTATTACATACACAGCTGAGCAAAAATGCCATCGAGTGTCAGTTTAAAATACTGGTTTTATTTTTAATTTGAAAATTGGTTTGCATTTTGCAAGGGGTGATTGAAATGGTAAAATGAGGAGGAAGGTGAGAAAATGTTGACCAGTCTTTTTCAGGATCAGAATTAAAATTGTTGTATGTGTTATTTATTTATATCCAAGAAGAGTAAACGAGAGAGTCATTTTGTATGTATCATTAAATGAGCTCCTTAATGGAGAAAATAAATTAATATTTCACGATTAAACTATTGAGTATGGTGGCTGATAAAGAAAGGAGTGAGCATAATTTCTAGCAGTGAGATTGAACCTCCATACGATCTCCTTGCAATCCACAGCTTAGATCTGTTTTGCACTCTTAGCAAAATTAAATGCTGCGTCTGTGAGTGGAACTTCAGCAGAGATGGGCAGTGCAGCCCTTTGCAAGTGGCTCTTGGTGCTGCTGGTTCAGGATCTTTCCCTCCTGTGTGTCTGCTAGTGGAAAAGGGAGAAGCACTTGTCCTGATGAACTTTCCTCTTGTGGCATTATTAAGGCTTGATTCATACGGGTGTGAAAGGAAGTAAGATCTTTGAAGTTCTCTTTATTGCCTCCTTGCATATCCTTTGAAAGCCTGAGAATAGACACAGGGAATTCTGTTCACCGCTGTGATAACCAGCGTTCAGAAGCAGGGAACTTGTTCTGCATTGGCTCTTGCTTATAGCACTGCCCAAGTTACAGGGGGCAGCCTGCCCCTGTGTAAACGAAACTCAGTTCCACTGCTTTCCTTCTCCTTCCTTTGCTCTTTTGTCTTGCATAGTAATAGCACCTCTCGTTATTGTACCATACTGAGCAGTCTTTTGGGACACTCAGCAAGGGTCCAAGTGGAGCCTTTAGTGATAGTGGGCCTTCCAAGTTTTGCTTTTTACCATGGATGTTCTTATTTCAGGTGGGAGCTGCCATTCCTGTTGAGAACTGTCAGTATTCTGATGCTCAGACAAGAGAATTTTATCTGTTGCTTACAAACTATAGAAAAACAAGAAAACTTATTTCAACTCCTGCCATTCTGATAAGTCTCACATCAAGATGTTTTCAGGAGAAGAGAGTCCTAGCTTCTCATTTTCTTTGTAGGTTATTATTGTAACTTTAATTTAGCTTTAAAAAAAAAAATTGTTGTAAAACCTGTCACATAGCAATGAATAATTGGTTAATTTCTTCACCTGGAAGAGGAGATGTCTTGATGTGCTTACATTCTTTCAGCATTTTGCCACCTGCTGTGTGGGCAGTTTGCTTCTTCTCAAGCTCTTCATCTTTTGAATGCAGTGTTCCAGGCAGGGCAGGGGAGGGGGTGTTTGGATGGACTCCTGGGTAGGGCTGAGACTGTTTCTGAGTCTGGTCTGACCCCTGCCATAAAGACTGGGAGACATGCATGAGCAGCCATTCATTTGGCCTGTGTTCTTGTCCATGAATAACAGTTTTCGATTTCCAAGGCTGGCTAATTGTCACCTTCAGATACATTAAACAAACACAAATAAAACTTAATAGTAAATACAGAATCCATCCACAAAGAAGGCTTTCCTGTGCATGGTTAAAAGGATGTGAGTGAACTGCTGGGCTATGTGGGTGAAGTAGGAGAGATCAAGAACTCCTTTACGCTTTGGAGAAGGAAATCTAGGTATGGATGAGTGTGGTGGTAAAAAGCAAGAAGGAAAAGAAGGTGAATTTGAGAGCTGGCTCAGGAGAGCAGAGAAATAGAACAGGGTGTTTATTTTTCTCAAGTCTCTAATTGTGTCTAATGCTTTTTCTTTGTTTCTCATTTCAGATTGCCTATTTGGTACCAGTTGACCAGTTTCAGCTATTCAAGAGGCTGAAATTTGAACGTGGTATGAAACTTTTCAGTTTCTATTACCTTGGTTTTTAAAATGTCAGTGGAAGCAGCAGTATAACAAAATGTAAAGCACTCTGCCTTAGGACAAAGCCCACTGGATAAATTAAGGAAGAGGTGAAGAAAACATCATTATTTTGGAATTGTTTAACTGCAATCATAAAGTCCACAGACCAATTTGAAATGATTTTGGTAAAATGAAATCAACAGTGGCACTTTACTGAAATATCATCTTTTTACTCAAATTTGTGGGCAGCACTCAGAGACTGTGTGCCTGAAACACTGTCACCCTTCCTGCAATATGTTCAGCCTGGGTCCTTGAGGCAGTGGTTGTACAGGGAAAAAAGTGAGAGTAGAGTTAGACAGGGTGCCAGAGACTGATGGTCTGGTGCAGAGCACACGTGATCCTTTACTAGGGGATTTTCCCGTTTGGAGATCTTCAAAACTATGAGAGATGGACACTGTTGTCTGATACGAACACCTACAAACATCCCTGGAAGAGAATTTTTTCTCATGGAGAAGCCTTGTGCATGTTACTCTAGTATTTTTAAATTTTTCTTGATGGATCATTGTTCCCCTCATTACTGAGAAACGGCATATTAATAACACAGTTTGAAATTGAAGGTCAGAGGTATGCCAGTGATCAGCATTCTGATTCAGTAGGCAGGTCCTAGCCAAGGCTGAAAAAGATGCTTGCCATTCAGAAGGATGTAGTCCCACAATGATTTAAAGACTGACTCCAACTGGAAAGCCCCAGTTGGAAGTTGCAGTATTTTTCTAAGTACTCATGCCATTGTAACTTGCAGACTAGCGTATCTGGGACTTGTCTGCCCTGTCTCTGCTTGTCTTTCCTCTGAAGACTGTATTTTTGTCGTCCTATATATGCATGTTTAGATGCTGATGAATTGGGAACATCAATGAAATTGCAGAGTTTTACATTAATGTACATTAATGCACTTTAAAAGATGGTCAAATAGAAGAATATATGATTTTTACTGAATCTCATCTTGCCTGAAGTTCAGTGAGATGAGCATGAAGCACAAAACTAGCAAAATGAGTACACCCAAATGTACCCTGGAGTTCATGGGCAGATGCAGACTGTAGCTGTGGTTTGCATGTACTTAGGATGAGTATTTTTTAAAAAATCCCAAGAGCAGCTTTCATTTTTGAGTTCTGTCTCAAATTCTACCTTCTTTTTTTACTCTTAATTCCTTAGGAAGTTCCACCTGTTCATAAGCAAAGCACTGACTTGCCTACAAACCTGAACAGTAGAATTCAGAGCTTGTTACATCATCATTAAAGAAAGAGAGGCATTCTTGAAATGCATTTATCTGTTTTATATAAAATCTTTTGTGTTAAGAGACTGAAGACTGTGAAACTAAGGATTTCCTGGTATCTCTTCCTCTACAACCAGACAAAGCTGAACTCATGATCTTTTGTCCAATCCCCTGTGACATCTTGTTTTTGTTTCTTCTTTTTTATTTTGTCTCCCACTCAGAGAAACCTGAAACTTGCCTATTTTTTAAATCCTCCTTCCCTTTTCTTTCTTGCCTAAGTCTTACAAATCTCCTCTACACCTCTACTCCCTCTCTTCGTGATACTTCTAAGATCTGTCCTTTCTCCTCTATGATGATTAAAACTCATCAGCAGGTTTAAACTGAGCCTTTTGGCCTTGTGTGTTCTTAGCCAGCTTACTGATAACTTAAACTGTAACCTGGCCACCAGCATTAATGCCACCCCAGCAAGGTCCTTTTGTACGTCCCAGGTTTAACACTGCCCCAAGGACTGACCTTTCTAGAGTCATCAGTTGAGCCTGGCTGATTTGCTTCTGCTTGCCTGAAGCTGTCTTCTCAGACTTGACCCCAGCTCAACAATGCTGGCCTGATTATCTTTTTCTGAATCTAGCAATAAGCATTGCTGATGGCGCTACTGGCACTGATTTCTGACTCTGGGACTCCTGACAGATGAGATCTGATCTGTGGCTTGTGTTTTCATCAGTGCTTGTACAACCTAGCTATTTTCAAAGCTCATGATATGCAAAAGCTGGGTCACCGCTTTCTAGCTCTAATCTCTCTCGTGGTTTCCTAATAGTCACAACCACTATGTACCTTTATGAGCCATTCTGACACCAGGCCTAAGGCAAACTCAGTGTGGCTCCTTGAACTGACAGCAAAAGTAGTCCCTTGGTATTTGTGTTCAGCCATAGGCTTTCATGAACTTCGGTCAGGATGCAGCCAGATGGCCAGAGCTGATGTCAGCCAGAAGCCAAGCCAAGTATATCTTCAGAGGTCCATTAAATCATTGGAATTGCTTAATGACATAGAACATTTCAAAGAGCTGCTAGATGGTGTAGTAGTAGCATTGCTCTAATCAGCCTTTTAGGGTTTCTTAAATAAAGAGAAAATATACATGCGAAATATTTTGAGCTCCCTTTTCTTCCTAGTTTTCAGTTTTTCTTCAGACCAGGCACTGGAAACAGCTAGTTTGAATTAGCTAGGGTTGGGTTGGTTTTTTTTGGTTTTTTTTTTTCCCTTTCTTTCTGAGAAGTTGGTGTGGTAAGGGAAAGAAATCTAAAGTAATATGTTCTCCAGATGTTGCTCTTGAAAGTACAGTAGGCCAAATTCTGATTCTTGGAATAGACAGGTGCTACACTGTCCTTCATTAATTTTGTTCTGATTAAGAAAACCCTGTATTCAAGTCCTTCAAGTTCCTATATACAGTCTCTTCTACTCTCAACTTCTGCTCGCAGCTTCTCTTGCGATAAGGGCTTTCTGTGCTCCATCTTGCTTCAGCACCCCGTTTGCTTTACTACAAGTGTTAGAAATAACCAAATTCTTGGTGAAGTCGGGAGAGGGGTCAGTAAAACTGCTACCTTGGACTTCTGGAGGGTGGACTTCGAAATATTCAGGACACTGGTAGGGAGGTTTCCTTGGGATTCTGTCATGAAGAGTAAAAGGCTCCAGGAAGGTTGGTCTCTCCTCAAGAAGGAAATCGTAGAGGTGTAGGAGAAGGCTGTTCCCCTGTGCCATAAGATGAGCTGGTGGGGAAGAAGATCAGTGTGGATGAACAGAAATTTTTCTGAGGCTCCAGGAGAAGAGTCTACCTCCTGTGGAAAAAGGGATGGGCAGAGAGTACAAAGAAGTTGTTAGAATATGCAGGGAGAAAATTAGAAGGGAAAAGCCCAGCTTGAATTCAACCTGCCCACTGTAGTAAAAGAGAACAGAAACCTTTTTTCCAAATATATTAACAGTAAGAAGTGGGCTAAGGAGAATCTCCATCCTTTACGGGATGCAGTAGGGAACATGACCACAGAGGATAAAGAAAAGGCTGGGGTTCTCAATACTTTCTTTACTTCTGTCTTTAAAAGTCAGCCCAGTTATCCTTGGATTACTCTACCCCCCTAACCTGGAAATTGGAACAGGGAGCAGAATAAAGCTTCCATGGTGTGGGAGCACAAGCAAGACTATTCAAAGCAGCAGCTGTGAAGCAAGATAAGCAACACTGAGAACCAAAGACAAATCTAGAAGAAGAGAAAAGAAAAAGGAACAGCTTGTGGCTTTGATTGGATAAGCACCTGTATGCATGTTTAAGGTCTGTTTGTGGAATACTTTGTTGACGTGTAAAGATGGATGGGAAAGCTAAAAAAGGAAACTTGTGAATGTATAAAGGGATGTTAAAGCCTGTAATAAATTATTTGGATCATTCACCTCTGAGTGTGTGCATCAGACATTGCACCATGATTCAGGTGGAATCTATCAGAGACCTACTATTCCACATGGACTGCCACAACTCCTTGGGCCAGATGGGATCCACCTGAGGGTGCTGAGAGAACTGGCGTCGATGATTGCCAGGTGGCTTTCCATCATCTGTTAGAGTTCCAGGTCAACTGGAAAGGTCCCAGAAGATTGGAGGCTTGCCAATGTGACTCCCATCATACAAGAAGGGTTGTAAGGAGGATCCAGGGAACTACAGGCCTGTCAGCCTGACCTCAGTGCCAGGGAAGGTTATGGAACAGATCATCATGAGTGAGATTACACAGCACGTACAGAACAAGTAGGAGATCAGGCCCAGCCAGCATGGGTTCATGAAAGGCAGGTCCTGCCTGGTCAACTTGATCTCTTACGATTGAGCAACCTGCATGGTTGATGAAGAAAGGGCTGTGGAGATAGTCTGCCTAGACCTCAAAGCCTTTGACACTGTCTCCCACAGTATTCTGGGGAAGCTGGTAGCCCATGGCTTGAACAAGTAATCTCTTTGCTGGGTAAAAAACAGCTGGAGGGCCAGGCCCAGAGAGTGGTGGTGAATGGAGTCAAATTCAGCTGGTGACCAGTCATGAGTGGTGCTCCCCAGAAGTTGGTATTGGTGCATGTTCAGTTTAAAATCTTTAGAAATGAGCTGGACAAGGAAATTGAGTGCACCCTCGGTAAGTGTGCAGATGACACCAAATTGTAAGGAAGTGTCGGTCTGCCTGGGAGTAAGAATGCCCTTCACAGGGATCTGAACAGGCTGGATTGCTGGGCTGAAGCCAATGGAATGAAGTTCAACAAGACCAAATGATAGGTCCCACACTTTGGCCACAACGACCCCAGGCTACCCTTCAGGCTTTGGGCAGAGTGGCTGAAAGACTGAGTGTCTGGAAGAAATGAACCTGGCGGTTTTGGTCAGTGTGTGGCTAAACATGAGCCAGCAGTGTGCCAACAAGAAGGCCAACAGCATCCTGGCTTGTGTAAGGAACAGTGTTGCCAGCAGGAGCAGGGAGGTAAGCATCCCCCTGTACTCAGCCCTGATGAGGCCACGCCTCGAGTACTGTGTTCACAACAAGAAAGACATCGAGGTCCTGGAACATGTCTGGAGAAGGGCAACACAGCTGGTGAGGGATCTGAAGCGGATGAGGAAATTGGGATTGTTTAGTCTGGAGATGAGGAGGCTCAGGGAAGACCTTATTGCACTCTTCAACTACCTAAAAGGAGATTGTGGCAAGGTGGTAGTCAGCCTTTTCTCTTGCATAACTAGCGATAGAACTAGAAGGAATGACCTCAAGTTACATCAGGAAAGATTCAGGTTGGATATTATGAAAAATTCTTCTCCAAAAGAGTGATCAGGAATGAGGTGGTTGGGTCACAGTCTCTGGAGGTGTTCGAGAAACATTTAGACGTTGTACTAAGAGGCATGGTTTAGTGAGGAAGTATTAGTGGTAGGTGGATGGTCTTGGAGATATTTTCTGAACTTGATGGTTCTATGATTCTATTAAGTTAGTGCGCAAGTGTTTCTCCTCTTGATCTGTATTTTTTTCTCATCAGTCTTCTAGTGATTAATAAGCTTTTCATCCTTGTAGACATTGCCCACCTACAGTCAAGCTCTGTGGCCAACAAAAGAACCTTAGCAGTGCTTAGCCATTTAGAAAAAATGAGAACGCCGCTATGAAACATCTCCAAACTGTCTTGTTTGTTTCTTCATACTCCTCCTGCCTATTGCCTCTGGAAATCCCAAGATTTCCAAGAATCCACAAAGAAAGGCCTTTCCTTCATAAACAGTCTGCTCTCTGAATATGATTCTCAGTTCCAAACATTTGACACATTCACAGAATGGACATAAAAATAACCCAGGGCTGAAAATGAGCATTAAGGTGGAAAGTTTAGAAATTTCAGTCCTTTCAGTTTGTCATGGAGAGTGGGTTCTGTGGTTCAGTGTAGGCTCTTAAATATGAAAAAAGAGTAAAGTTCTGGGGAACGAGGATTGTTTTAAAGGGAAGTTGCAATGGTTGGGATGCTGATGTGAGCTATATCTCGATGGGGCTTCCAATGTCTAAGGCACATTTAAGCACTGTTAGCAACTATCAGCAAGGGAGCTGAATCTTCTGAGAGACTGAGTTTCTTAGAGGAGATGAGATAGCTTCTTAGAAAAGCTTCAGTCCAGTTCCTGGGTGAGAGCTTGCAGACCCTGCTTTAGCAGGAGGCTGAATGTGATGATTCCTGGAGGTTCTTTCCAACCCCTATGATTCTGTGATTCTGATGATGAATTTTCAGGAAAATTTTGATGACCTGAAGAACTTATCCATCCCAAAGCTGTTTTACTCACTTCCCATATTTGCTACCTATTTTAATGTATCTTTCCTCTCTATTACCTTATCTGTAATAGACAGATAATATTGGGTTAAAAGTTTGTGGGAAATAATTAGTATACAATTTTATACCTATATGTTCTTTCTTCATCTGATAATGAAATGTACTGAAAGCATCCAGTCTTCTTGTGCTGTGTTCTTAGAACACAGATGTTTTCATTTTTAAACCAAGCTTTCTTACATGTCTTTAACTTACATGCTGGCAGTCATGACCTAGCCACAGGGCTTCTATGTAATTTATCTTAATAGAAAAAAAATGGAATTACTGCATGTGTGTTTATGATGGAGTTGATGTGGCCATCAGAAATAACAAAATAGAAGAATAGGATGTGGTTAGAACATATGCATCATATTTCTATGACAGTTGCCCAATAGTGAAAGACGATGTGAAACTCCACTTTATGCCTAATGGAAAAACAGTCCATCAAAAGGGAAATATTCCTAATATTCTCTCTTCTTCAGGATGCTACATTTCCCACCTTTGCCTTCCGCATCTTGCTTGCATGTTTTGTGAAAACTGTCCAGATCTCTGCCTCTCACAGGCACTGTTTGAGAAAGCGTTCTTCCTGAAAGTGGACTGAGTGTGGCTGAAATGGCTATGGGGAGACAAGGAAAAGGCTTAAGACAGAAACAGCCCTAACCAAAAGACTGAACATCTCATCAGAGTAAAAAAATAACATCTTTCCTTATTTTGACGGCTCCTTTTCATTTATTTATTTATTTATCTGGTTTCACTTGTACTCCATGGTAAAGCAAACAGCATGAGACAGCATGGATTGCAAAATACCATCTGTAGGTTCTTTGTGAAAATGGAGGAAGTGGGAGAGAAGGGAATTTCATTTCATGCATCACATCTTGCTGCAACTAATTTGTAAAAATCAGTAAGATTTACAACCCTTCTTCCAATGAATGTCAAAACCAGACATCCTGTCTTTCATCTAAAAACAGGATAGGTGAATTTGTGTTTCCAAAATTGAGCATATTGCAGGCACTGGACTGCTGTTTATCAGCAGAAATAGTGTGGAACATACTGTGTGAAGACTGAAATGCAACAGTCAGTAGTAGAGCATGGTCTTACCCAGTTCAGAGCATCATCTCTGAAAGAAGCTTGGATGGCTTGCCCATCACTGTCTCTCTTTTCTCCCTGCAAATGGAAGTACAAGCTGTTTTTGGCAAAATATTTGTTTGCTTTTGAGAGTAGAGGAAGCATGTGTAAGAGAATAAGGAGAAAGAAGAGAATTCAATTCATGAGGTGGCTTACAAATAAGGTAGTATGGGTGTTTTTGCTGGCACATTCTAAATTATAGGTTAAAGCCTTTGCCGTGGATATGTGAAGTCTCTACATCTGTCAGAGGACAGACTGAAATATTACCTTTAGTTGGAGTAAGTACTTGTGTGCCCTTCAGCCAGCAGATCAGCTGGTTATCCTTACTAGGTTCCTCGCTATAAGTGTCATACAGAACTGGGCAGCAGAGATGGAAGATAAGTGAGCACAGCAAAGTTGTGTTATCCCATACCACAAGGACATTCCATACCATCATGCCAATTTTAAATATGGGAGACTGAGTGCTAGTCTTTGTTGGAACAGGTTCAAAATTTTGTCTCCCTCATTTCATGTTAAAGTTCTACTTTTGGAATAACCTGAATTAGGTCTTCCTGCAGAGCCCTTTTGGAAATATTCCATGTTCTGCACAGAAGAGTGAGGTAGATTTTAAGATAGAAATGGTCAATGACTGCTTTGCTGGTATTCACCTCATCTCCCAGGTGTTCTCCTTGCCACTGCTGTGCATATAGTTGGGAGTAGCATTCATGGAAATGAAAGTCCAAACATGGGACTGGCTGATATCCTCACCCAGAAGACACCTTCAAAAAACAATGAGGCTCAGCTTGCCTTGAGCTGAGGAGCTCTCTCCTACATGTTTGCTCTCAACTATTAGAACTATTAGTGTTCCCTCTGCTTTGTGTCTTTGCTAGTTTGATTGTTGAGAACTTACTCTCCATTTGTCAAAAATCACCCCAAATATTTGAATAGTTTTACAGACAGTAGTTTTGTCTGTTTCTTTTGTTTCTGAGCTACTAATGGATTCATTTAAAGTTGATTTGTTTCAGTTAGGGAGATAGGGAGATAGGGAGATTTGCCTGTTAGAAGGTTGGTTTTTTAGCTTTAAAGAAGCAGAACACAGACGTTTGACATACTAGAAGATAACTCAGTTTCAGTGGATTATGAAGGCTGTGAGATGTCCTTCTCCCGGGTGTTTATGCATATGTATCCACTCTTATCTATCTACTGATCATGTTCTATCTATGTACTGTTTGTGTATCTACTGTTTTCCTTATCTGAACATTTCTAGTTGTACAATTTCTACTTTATGGGTATCTGGATCTGAATTGATATCATAGTTTATTATGCCAGCTGGAGCTTGTGCTAGATATCCATCCACGAGCCCCTTTCAATGTGAGTTGCCAGCAGTGTCCTGCAGAGGAGCAGTGCAGAAAGGGGTGTGCCTAAAAGGAAATGCCTTCAACTGTTTCAGCAAAAATTTGCCAAAGAACATATTTCAGATGTCCTGTGTAGCCTATTGTTATAAACGGGACAATATTTTATCAGCTGAAAGTACAGAATTCCGTAATGGCTATTGACATCTCAGAGTCAGGTATTTCTATGCATTGCTGTTTTCAAGGCTGGTATCAGAGAGCCTCCAGCGTGAGAGGAGATGCAGGTAGCTCCTTACAGCATGACGGCCCTTTTCTAGGGAGGCTCTGTGGGGTGGGAGCATTTGGCTTCACTGCAGGGACTTGAGCAGTGTAAGGCAGTACATAGTAGACAACCCTAGCAGTGAGCATGATTTGTCTGGGTTTCTTTTGCAAGCCCAGATTGCTTTAGTAAAGGTTGGAAAGTGAGAGAAATAATTGACGTTTATTATTCACTGCCATGTGAACTCATGGTTTCCACCCACTGTTTTACCTTGACTATTGCTGTAATCTGAGACCTGACCAATAATGCTCATATTAATCGGTTTGTAGATGGTGGGGGGAAGTAAGTCACAGAAAGACACCTGGCATTAATTTAATGACAGTCCTTCTGCTATGAATGTGAGAGAGATGGCATGGCTTGCACATGTGAAAGGTGTCATGTCCTGGCATTACAAAAGACGTGCTTTTCAGAAAGCAGCAGTTACCTTCATCGTTTTCGTCTCCCTATAAAAGCAACAAAAATGTCCTGTGTAGTCTATTGCCATTATTATGATGCATCCAGTGCAGCAGCTTTTGAAGAACTCAGTTCTACACGTGCATGAGAAAGAGAAGTAGCCTCAAACATCCACAGACACAGATTCACAAGGCTTCAGTTTCCCCGTGCACGTTCAGAATCGGGTCTTGCATACCTCAACATGCCACCAGAATGAGAACAGGGCCATATAAGTAGTTTTATGTCTGTTTCTTTTGTTTCAGAAGTCCATTTGGACCCTCAGAGAACATGGTGTCCTGCAGCGGACTGCCAAACGGTGTGCTGCATTGGACCAAATGAGTCGGGAGTGCCAGTGCCAGTGGAATGCCCAGCCTGCCACATGATGTTCTGCTCCTCTTGTAAGGAGGCATGGCACCCACAGCGCCCTTGTCCAGAAAACCAAGCTCTGGTAACAACAGAGCAGGGGTAAGAGTAAAAACCACAATGTCTATGCTTCTTGGCATAGGGTGCTTGTTCTGTGTCTAACTTCAGTTTCATGGAACTGTTTTCTTAATGGCATCACTGATACTGTCCATCTCTGCTGGCATTTCCTAAACAGTGTTCCAGTCTAATTTCTATTTTAAGTTATGCATGTTGGTTTTATATAGCATTAAAGACCACGAGAATGGAGTTGCACTTTCATGTGATGTAAAATCCTACATCTAGTAGTGGATATACTTCAGTATGTTCTACCGAATATAATAAGCTTCACACATTAAGTGCGTTAAGCCAATAACTTTAGGTGCTCCAGAAAATAAGTAGAATCCACATTAGGAGCTGAGTATCAGCAGTAATTATATTTACATTTCACTTTAATGTTTCTTTACTCTTCTAGATCACTTAACGGAACAGAGACAGAAGCACCAATTAAGCAGTGCCCAGTTTGTCGGATCTATATTGAGAGAAATGAGGGCTGTGCTCAGATGATGTGCAAGAACTGCAAGCACACATTTTGCTGGTACTGCCTACAGAACTTGGATGTAAGTGCCACGGAGAAAAAAAAATCTAGATGAAGGCTTACTGGGGGCTGAGGTTAGTCTGAAGCTCCACACAAAGTTCTCCACCAACCTAGGAATTCTAGTTCTAGGAATAACTTGGCTTATTTCAGATGCTAATTTCATTCCTTTTTTTCATCCAGTGCTTTTATTTATTTCAACATTCTTTTTTTCATAAAGGATTACAGCCATATCCAGAGGTCTCATAGTAGTTCTTTGAGGGAAATGAGGTGTACTGGTTTCTTTCTGGAAGCTGATAACTGCATTATCTTTCTCTAGTGTCTCCTTTCAGTGCAGTAGTTACAAATAGTTTGGTTGAGAGAAAGAGAGATACATTCTTCTACCTTCTCCAACCACGTGGATCACAGCCTGTCCAAAAAGGGCAAGGTACTGGGAAAAAAACATTTTCATGGGATGATCTGTTAAGAGCTCATATAAATTAGGTCTTCTTTACAAGTCCATCTCTAGTGCTGTGTTCATTGAAGAAAATGATAAATCAGTTGATGTGATGATAAAGCTGTTGGATTATGGATGTGGATTATGAAATGCAAGTAGCTAGTTGTTTCTCCAATGATACCAGCTAGTCTTAGCTTTTGTGGACCTCAGTCTTTTTAATGGGATTAAGAGTACAAGAAGTAATGAACTCTGGTACATGAGTTTCTCTTTCTTGCACAGTCACTAGTAACAAATGTGGGAGTGTGAAAATAACATTTCCAGCACTTGAAATAAAATGTTGAAAGATGCACAGCTTTTCTTCTTCTTTCTTGTACTCCACAGCCAGGAAACAGTGAGACTTCCTCATTCTTCAGTCTTTGTTTTCTCAGAATGCATGTTTAACTTAACATCATGCCCTATTTTTGGATGTGGGAGTGCACTTTTTCAACATCTGTCTTCTGGCTTGCCTCAGAGTACATACAGCACGCAGTGATTGCTTAACACCGCGCTGAGCTGGAAGACCATCAGATTCACAGTTTTGGTAGACACGTCCTCACTAAGTTTCAGCCTGTTCTGGAGGAAAAGGAAAAAAATGAACTGTAGCTATGTGGTTCAAATACAGCTTTTCTAAATGAGCAAGGTTACAGGAACACCAGGTTTAGATGTAGCTAACAGCTGCAGAGCTGAAGAATAAGGGTGAAGAATGAAAGAGCAGGCAGCATCGTGTTACAGTGCAGCTGGCAAAGGAGAGAGTAATGTGGAGCATTCGTCACATTCTGAATTAAAAACGGACAATCCAGTATTGCTAGGAAAAGAAAAAAGAAATGGTCATTTCCGTTTTTTTCTTTTTATAATTATTCTCTTGTTAAATCTATGAAGAAAATGCAGGGGTAGCAGAACAGAAGGTAGAAGTACCTCAGAAGATAATACCTGAGATTGCAAACTTCCTGAAATATCTTCTTCAGAAGCTCCCTTAGCATCACCAAATCACAGGCTAGGTAGCTGTGCAGTAAGTGCAATGCATATACATAACATTTTATAAAAGCATGTGAGGGAAGGCTGGTGGTTTTATGGTAGTGTCAGGAAAGTTGTTTATCCAGTCCAGTTCCCAGACTGTAACCTCCTCTTACAGCTTCTTCTCTCTCTTTTTTTTTTATTTATTTAGAATGACATCTTCTTAAGGCATTATGACAAAGGCCCTTGCAGAAACAAGCTCGGCCACTCGCGTGCTTCGGTGATGTGGAACAGGACGCAGGTGTGTTCCTAGTCAGCTAAGCAGAACAATCATGCATGTGTGAAGCAAAGAGATTTTACCCTTCAGCAGAAAAACAAGATTGTTTTTCATGCTTTCATTTTTTAGCTTATTCCGTGCTTATGCATGCACATGTATTTTATTTTTCATGTTAGCTAAATATGTATTTTTCCCCACTATGTCTTGCAGGTTGTAGGGATCCTCGTTGGACTAGGTATCATAGCACTGGTGACCTCTCCCTTGCTGCTTGTGGCATCTCCATGCATCATCTGCTGCATTTGCAAATCTTGCCGAAGCAAAAAGAAAAAGCACAGCCTACCTACAACCTAAAAGTCTGTGTCTGTTTGAGCCTGTATCTGTACAGTGTACATTTGAGAGAAAGCACAACGGTTGGATTTTGGTGCCATACCTATCAAATAATGCTCCCCTTTTTTCTTTTTTTTCTTTTTTTTGGCCAATTTTTGGAATAAGTGCCTATTCTCTACAGGCTACTCTATTGATAATAAGTGACAGGGTAGAAGAAGTCTAGATACTTGTGCAGTACATACGGTATATGTTTTTGCTTTCTGACAGAAAAACGTAACACCATTTAGTAGTTCATCCCCTCAAGTATGAGCCACCTCTTGAGACTGCTAGAACTTTACCATCTTCTATCAGCCACACATGAATCAATTCTGCAGTATTAATCTGCTTTTGCAGGCCCAGTTGTTGCTGTCATGCTTTCTGTTGGTTCTTGGTGAAAGTCTCAGAAATTTTTGAGTGCATTTTAAAAGGGGAAGAGAGGAGGCTTGATGTTTTTCTGTCTGCCAGCTCATCCCATTAGAGGTAACAAACTGTTAAAAAATGTATTTGACAGTTTTCTATCAACTGGAAACCATGGCATTTCTTTCAGCATTGAAATCAGTGGGTTTTATATTACTGATTCCAATGACAATTAAAAGCCAACAAAACTATTTCTAAGACAGTGCTGCATTTTAAGAGACTGGACTAGCTTGAGAAAGCTGTATTTTTTTCTGATCAGACATGCTGTATCTACTTTGAAATATAAAGAGTTTGTATATTTCCTTGCCATTGAGCATACCTTTTGTCAGTAGCGTGGGTATAAACTCAACATGAATCTAATAATTTAGGAAAGGCAGTGATACAGCTCCTTTTCTGTTCAGTACTGGGATCTTGGTTGTGTGTGTATACAGTGACCTCATGTCCATGGATGTACCGAATAGCAGCAAGAACCCTGTAACGTTACTCAGAACAGGATAAGGAAAACCCTCTCTTGGACCTTCTGGGCCTGCTGATGTAAATACTTGAGAAATGCTGTGTAACCATCAGTCCACAGGTGGATATTTCTTCTGTCCTGCTCAAGGTTAACAAACTGTTACATATCATTTTTCAGTTATTCTGGATCTGTCATTTAATACAGCCTTCATTTTCATTTGGTGCCTCACCGTCAAACTGATTCAGACCCTACTATCAGTTACACCTACATAAATTCACTGAAACCTCCCTGAAGAGCTGAAATTACTTCAGGCTCACTCAGGAGTAGCTGAGATCAGACTCTGCTCCCCCGAGTTTATTTCCTTAATGGCTGGTGCTCCTCATAACCCTGGCCAGCAGCAGCTTTTGTTCTGGGCTCCGAGTGCATTTTATATCTGTGGGAACTGATACGAGTTTGCACTATGTGATCAGTTGTAATTCCAAACCCCTTGTGATAAGGGCTGCAATATTTAAATGAGATGCTTGGTCTGAGCATTGTCTCAGGCTCTTCCTCCTCTTGTCTACCCTCCTGCATGCACACGGTGCAAGGCACCAGAAGAATGTTGTGAAGAGCATCTCTTCTGTTGCATTTGGCTGAACCTCAGGAACTTTGCCTTCTTGGCAGTCATAAATGTGACCTTTGTTTAACGTCGCCCTCTGGTTCCTGTAACAGAAGTGGTAGATGTTCTTATTTTAAGAAAGTGCAGTCTGTTGAGCAGACTAGCATGGACAGAGGCCTTAAATGATACTGTCTGTTTTACTTTTACATTGATTTATTTTATAAATGCTGTCTGATTTTGTTACCCATGGCAGTGCTCGCCGGTTGGAAAGGCTGTATTTATTCTTCATCCATAGCCTCTAAAGGAATCAGAAAAATAGTCAGTACATTTTAAATGTAAAGTGCAATGCAGGCAACTGCAATTTATAATAAGTGGAGAATGTTTTCTGTATGTGGTTGTTTTTTTTTTTTTTTTTTTTTTTTAAGAATAGTAATGGTTGTGCTTGGGGTCAGTTATATGGCATATTAAAGTATCCAGCCCTTGGCTTTGCACTATTTTTCTACTGATGTTTTTATGGCACTACTGTCATCTTCAGCTTATTTATGAACTTGCAGTTAAGAGTCTTACTATAAGAAAGCCTCAAGAACAAAGGTGTAAGAGCTGTACAGTCTCACTGACCATAACCAGCATTGTGAAGTACTGAGAGCCTTTGCGTGTTGAAGTTAGTTGTTTTTTCATGTTTTGTGACCCTATTTCTGCTAGCCAGTTTCTTTCTTTGCCTGCTTCCTCTTTCCCTTGCAGATGCTCAGTGAAATGAATGTTTCTCCTGATTTTTCATTAATACTGCCATGTTAATGAAATTACCGAGTTCTTCCCTCTGTTAAAGGAATGCAACTGAAGGCAGTGTCTTGCTCGGAATACACTATTAGACGTTAGTTGGCTGTTTACAGGTTCCACCTCTTTTAGCTCTTTAAAAGTTCTCTAAAGGTAATACAGCTGTGTCCATAGAGTGGCAATTTGTTTTAATGATTTATAGGACAATATTTTATAAAAGCAGCACACACGTGTATAGCTATAAAGTCTAGGAAAGCAAGACTATTCTGTTTATTTTTATTAACTTCTCAATCTAAGTGCAAGGTAACATCTTTCAGAGACTCATACTAAACAGCAGAGATAAAATGTGCCTTTTCCATGATCAATTTTTACTGCTTGTACCAGTTTAGATGTCTAGTGGGGTTACCAAAGGAAATTCAGCATCCAGGTGTCAGGGCAACCTAAGAGCCAGAATGCAAATCTGGGCACCAAAGTAGCAGATTGATAGCAATGGCCAGAGTTTAACAAATATCCACAAAAACTGGATAAAGAAACACAAACTACAGGTACACCTTCCTTGACTGTGTAGATGGAACAAATTGACAAAGAACAAAGCTCTAGAAATACTTCAGAGCTTAAGCTAGAAATCTTAGGATTATTTTACTTAAAAGGCTTTGCACAGTGTACTGCATATCCTGACTTTTCATTGCATAGGGATTCCTGAGTATGTGCTTTAAGTAGACTGTGAGCTACTCGTAAGGCTGAACTAACTCATCTGTGCAGAAGTTCTGGGAGAAGAAGGACCCTATCCCTTGTTTTCCAGTAGACAAATATTTTGCACCAACTCATCACACTTACAAGGTTTCTATTGAACTATATGAACAAGAGTCTTTTTACAGTGTTTCTTTCTTTCAAAAAACAAACATTATAAGAGAAATAATAGAATAGTAGAATGGTTTTTGTTAGAGGGGACCTTAAAGATCTTCTAGTTCTAACTTCTTGACCACAGACAGGGTTATCAGCCACCAACTCAGGATGCCAGGGACCCATCCCATCTGGTCTTGAACGCCTCAAGGGATGAGTTACCCACAGCTTCTCTGGGCAGCCTGTGCCAGTGCATCACCATCCTCTGAGTAAAAAATTTCTTCCTAACATCTAACCTGAATCTCCCCTCTTTTAGTTAAATGCCATTCCCCCCTATTTTTTCACTGTCAAACCATCTAAAAAGTTGGTTCCCCTCCTGCTTGTAATTTCTCTCCAAGTACTGGAAAGCTGCAGTGATGTCTCCCTGGAGCCTTCTCTTCTCCAAGCTAAACAAGCCCAACTCTTCCAACCTTTCTTCACAGGAGAGGTTCTCCAGCCCCTCTGATCATCTTCATGGTCCTCCTCTGGGCTTGCTCCAACAGCTCAATGTCTTTCTTGTGCTGGGAGCCTCAGGCTTGAACACAGTACTCCAGATGGGGCCTCAAAAGGGCCAGGTAGAGGCAAAACAATCACCTCCCTCGCCCTTCTTCCACTGCTCCTCTGATGCAGCCCAGGATGCAGCTGGCCTTCTGAGCTGCAGGAGCACACTGCTGGCTCATGTCCACCTTTGTGATGTTTCCCCTTTTCCATTCACCAAGGACTTTGCCAGACAGCCATGATTTTTTAAATATATATGGAGATTGACTTGGCAACCACATCAGCCAGTTCCTTCAGAACCCTGGGATGCATGTCATCAGGCCCCATTGATTTGTACACGTTCTGCTTCATGAGATGGTCTCAGGCTTGCCCTGCTCTTACACTGCGATTGATTTTGCTCCCTCAGTCCCCACTGAGAATTTCCAGGATACAAGTAGTGTGAGGAGCCTGACTGGCTGTGAAGACGGAGGCAAAGAACTCATTAAGTACCTCAGCCTCCTCCGTGTCTGAGGAGGCCAAAAATAAAATAAAATCAAGAATCATCATTTTATAAAAAACTTATTGCAAACATGGCAAATAGTAACTAAAAAATATGAGTAGAGGAGGAAGGGCTCTAACTTCTTTTAGCTCTGTTAAATCAGTGTAAGTCCACCCTCTTGAGTTCTATCTATGAGATGTGATGCATGTTTCTGCCAGCCTTCCCACTCGCTATCCTTACCATCCATCCTCCTTCCTTCTAGCTTGGGGCATGTATGGGTACATGGGGAGAGAACTCAGAGCTGGGTGCATTGTGGGAGCTAGGATCTATGGCATATGACCTGGCCTGGCTCCATCACCTGAAGCAAATGCTTCTCATGCTATAGCATAAGCATTTCTCCGCAGTGTTTGTTATATTATTGTAGACCTATGGGAGATGGTAAGGGTGGACATTCAATATTGGTTATTTTTCAGTGGTGCATGAGGTTACTTAACTCTAAGAAGAACATGAGGGCTTACAGTAACTGGTGTTTATACAGTGTTTTTGTGATGTTTAGTGCTAGGTACTGTTACCTGTCCAGTAACATACCATAAAGTATAGGTCCAAAGAAAAGTTTAAAATATACGTAATTGTTACTTGAATAAACTAAGAGAAACTGGATACTATCTTCATATTTGCTTGGAGATATGCAAGTGGACAGCAATCAACTCCATTTCCACAAACTAACAGCAAAATAAACTTTCAGCTGCTCTGTTTGT
Organism: Perdix hodgsoniae; assembly: GCA_035772895.1. Taxonomy (NCBI): domain Eukaryota; kingdom Metazoa; phylum Chordata; class Aves; order Galliformes; family Phasianidae; genus Perdix; species Perdix hodgsoniae. The sequence goes on along the minus strand of JAPSGF010000098.1, from coordinate 2,046,705 downwards.
GGTACTGCAGCAGACAGTTGTGTTGCAGTGCCTGCTGTTTTAAAGGTCTGAAATCTGTTTTGCACTGTGTTTTCCTTTTCACAGTCACTTTTTTCTTCCTCAGACCAGATTCTCTTTAAGATCCTATTTTTCATCCCCAGTCTCGGGCCAAAGATTTTTAGAGTGAAATTAGTAGATTTCCTTCTGTGAAAATAAAAGCCTTCTGACAATTTTCTCACTGATTTTATTAAGAAATATGATGCTGAGGTAATGACCAAAGATAGCAAATTCCAGCTTGGCTTGTTTAGAAAAACTGCATTTAAATTCGAGAGGTGGTCTTGGAATAGGTAAGTAATGACTGCTTTGTAAGAGTCCTACAACTTTTAAGCCTCACGTTTCTAGGAAATATGCTGTGAAAAAAATACACAGCCTATGTACATGTTTCAATTATATACATCAAAAAAGATTCTCTTGTAGGCACTCAGCAACCTTCCCCATTCCCCTAGAATCTTTCTGGAGTGAACCTGTACAATAAGATGATTTGAAATATACAATAGAAGAGATTAACTGTTCTAGCCATACAGCAGTGGTAAGATGGCTCTCTCACATGTAAGACCAGGCCCTAATTTTTATGTGCTGCAATAAGAACACAAAAATGTACCTTTCCTGGAATAAAAAGAATTGATTCTTCTGCATTCTGCCGAAAGGTGAACTTACTGCTAAGATTATGAAAAACCTTCCATCTCTTTTTTTCTTTGTCCTCTTGTTAGTTAAGTAATGTAGCAAGAACATAATGCTTTTGCAGAACAAGAATCCCAAAGGTCTGTTTTGTCACTACATGCAGTTATGCAAATCCAGTGCATTTTTGAAAATTCATTATTTATACAATTCGTACATAATTTATGTTTGGTAATTATAAAATACAGGTTTTGAGGGCTGTGATACATTTTACTGTATGATACATTTATTTTAGTTGCGTTCAGATTGGAAATCTTTCCTCTTCTTCCTGGGGAGAAAGTCGTTGTGTTCCTGGCAGGGTAAATTCCTATGGTTTGCTGAAGTCCACAGTAAATGTTTTGTGCTATGTTTTTCTTGTGGTTTGTTATGTCTTGTTATGATCTCTCAAGTTAGTTCTCTGTATCAAGCAAATACTATGGTTAGGGAAAGTATTTTCCTAGCAGTGCATTTTGGTGACTGACACAATTTGGACAGTACAAGACGATGATGGTTGACAAGATCCACCAGCTTTTTAGAGGACATGACCTCATTCTTTCCCTTTCTCTTACCCCTTCTGCCCAAGGGGATTTCTGTTTTCCTAGCTGAGAACTAAGGACTTCTCCCATTAGTCTGTGACTTCTGGATGTCCAGGCTGGAGCAGCTGCTTCTGGTGGCTACGTGCTGGGAGATCTCAGACACGTTGAATGTGTGGTGCTGCAATGTATGTGCAGTGAATTTCTTACATTTCAGGCAGGCATCTGGTGGCTTCCAGCTGCTGGGACATGTGCAGCAGATGTGGTTGGTGGAAGAGGGACTTTGTCCAAGTGACTTCATGAGTGCCACCAGCTGTAGGGCGACCAGCTGCAGGACACGTGTGGTGCTGTGCCACTGCAGTGCTGCAGCTGTGATGCTGGGCCACGTCACCATGCGTGCACGTCTCCTGGAGTGTTGTCAGGGCCACCATCATCTCTACCTTACCTAGGTTCCTTCAGTTTTTCCAGTATCTGCTACTTGCCTGTTTCTATTTCAGAGAAACCTCAGATCAGATGAGTTATTTGAGGCTGGTCTGGTCTAGGCATTCATTTTGCCTAAGGTCTAGAAAGAAAAGCGAACTGCTGCATGCCCTGCTGATGCCAGCATCAGGGGCACCAAGTGTCAACTTGTGAGAACTCTTCATCTGCCACAGTGTTGCGTATTTCGGAGAGGGAAAAAAAAAAAGAAAAAGAAAAAAAAAAGTGCTTTTTTTGTTTTGTTTTTAAGGTATACTTGGAGGTGTCTGAGCCCAGCACCAAGACGTGGTCCTGAGTGCAACCTGGTCTGGCAGCAGTCACAGACCCTGCTGGGTGGCAGCGCTGGGCTCAGCCCAGCTATGGTCTCCCAGCTCTTGCTGGCAGGAGCAGGACACAGGGCTTCTATTGCTGCGCTGGGCAGATGGTGTGGAAGGGAATGATTAAATTGCAACAGGAGGAAGCAAGTCGCTCTGCAGAGGGTCAGCCCCTGCTGTTCAGAGAAACTTGTCTCCTGCACTGTGCTGCACAAGGGTGAAATCCTCTTCAGTGTTCAGAGGCCGTTTACCTGGTACTTGGTCAAACTTATGTTTTATTTATCTGGGTTTCTTCCTTTCTTCCAGGTAGTACACTTTCTTCACCACTCTTATCCTGGTGAAGGGCAAAAGGGTTTGATCTTTGTAAGATTTGTTAAAATATTTTTGTGTTTATAAGAAAACTGACGTATACAGAAATAAGCGCTTTTGTAAGATTTTGTTGTATGAGTCAGCATTTAAACATTTTACAGATGCAATTTTTTGCACTCTCTCTGCGTACATTCATAAAAGTATATATTTATTTTCTGTCTTCGAGGTTTACTTTTTTTTCTTCTAATGTTACAAAATGCAATATGTGCAACATTAAATAATAGCGAAAACATCACATTTTGTTGTAATTCTCTATTAAACTGTCTTCAAAAAAGTGAATATTTGGTTAAAAAAAACTACGGGGATAATTCAAATGTATCTGCGGTGCTTACTGGAAATGTACAGGATAAAAGGGGCTGGAATAGTTGGAAATTAAATCTTGACTTTTATCTACTTTCTGAAAAGCGAATGAAATCAAACTGCATGCAGTACCTCCCCTGGGTTCCTTAACAACCTTTGAGATTTGTGCTCATCCATTTACAGAGGGTGGGACGAGCTCTGGCATAGCTCCCACATGCTGTTGCAGTTTTCCCTCTGCGGATGGGGCATGGGACCCCTGTAAACTTGGCCCTGTGTACACCGGTGGGGACCACATACAGAAGGCTGCAGGAGGCCAGGTCTGCTGCTTTCAGGCCCTTTCTCATCCTTGTCCTCCCTCAGTCTGGCCTGTCCTTGTGGCAAATCTAGGTTTTGTGGTTTGTGTTGCCAAAGGATATAATGAAGCATTACACAGCCATGTAATTCCAGATAAACACGCCCCTCAGTTTTCTCACATACACATATCCTACTGTGTTTGTAAGGGACAATCATAGCTATGTTCTTGAGCATCAAATATTCAAGTTGTGTTTACTATTAAGTATTTCTAGCTTAGCTACAATTAGCTACTCAACACCCAGAGACAGGATTTTCCAGCTGAGTGACAAACCCTCGAAAACCCAACCTACCACATGGGGAGCTTTTCACCTCAGCAGATTATCTGATAGATCTGGAGAGTTTGGGCTCTGAGAACACATTTTTTGAGAATGAGGGTTGAGGGGAATGATGGAGAAAGCTGTTTTCCCTTGTCTTTACCTTTGTAACCACATCACCATTGTCACCAACTGCTTAAAGTTTCAGTCATGCCCAGGCATTTTTTCCCACCAGTTTGCTCAGAGTAAATTCAGCACCAATATTATTCTATTTAAATGCACTCATTTTTATTGACTTATTTTTGCAGGCTCTAGTTTTGTTCTGTCAGTGTGCAACAATGCAATGGCAGCACACCAGTCTATACAGTAACATACCTGACACTTTGCAGCAGAGCAAATACTTCCAGCACAGCAGTTTTCCATCAGAGGAGCCTGCTGATGATAGAAGAACTCATATTGTGGTGGGAATGTATAAATTCCATCAAATTCAGGGTAGAAACCAGCCGTTGGCAGCCCATGTGCCTGGTGCCCTGCCAGCCACCAGCTGCTGATGGTGGGCAAGCTGCCTGGCTCCCCACCTGGTGGACAAGTGAGCTGCTGGCTCCTCACCTGCCAGCTTGGGGCAAAAAAACATTATCCATGAAAAATTCAACATTCCTAAATTTTTCTCCTATTGTTAAAATTCCAGATTGAATCAGCATGAGCAATTTTCAGCTGAGAAGAAATTGCAGATGCCTCGATGTGGTCACACCTTCCACGCACACGTGTTCTTCAGTAGAAACAAGAACTAATTACCACATTCAATTCACTTGCAGTTCATTCACTTACCATGTGCACAGAGAACTGACACTCATCATTACTCCCTCCAACCCAAATATCTGGCCAGCTTTGGAAAGAAAAGAAAAAAAGTTTATGTCCTGAAATTTGGTTCGCTCCCTATTTCAACATCTCATTCTCCCCAATTCCTTTACTTGCCATGAAGGCTAATATTCTTCAACAAACAGAGATTTATCTCAGGGTTGTTTATGAATAAACCCCTGGATTTTAAACTCCTTGTATTTTTTAATGTTCCAAAAGATGTCATCTTCTTAACTTGTCTGTATGTATATAGCAGCTATCTGCTTTCCATGCCCACACTCCCTTCTTCACAGAGATGAGGGCTGACTTCAGCACTACCTTCAGCTTTATTTTTCCCTCTGCTGTGACAAACGTTCCCCACATCATCCTTGTAAAACACCTCCTCTGATCTCCCAATGAGCAAGTTGATGTTTTGCTCTGGTGTGAGCCTATGGACAACACCTGCACACCCTACAGTAGTTCTGTCATGCTCCTTTGTGTGGCCCACGATCTTCATGCTTCCTCCTTAGCACCTGTCAATGGCATCCAAGAAGGCCTCCAGGAAGGCCTCCAGGAAGAGGAAGACCTCCAGGGCTACGTCCAAGAGATACCTTCAATGCTTGCACCGTGAGGTGACCAAGCTCAGCTCCATGTTGAGTTGTCCACCCCTGAGAGGGGACCCAGAGGTGACAGGTCCTTTGGAAGTGCCTCCTCCTCTTACACATAGGACACTCCAAGTGTCTGCTCCTATTCTCCATGTCTCAGTGGTTCTGCAGTCAATTGTGGCCAGTGTGTGGAGATTTTCAACAATACAATTCTTTCCTGTTATTCTTTTCCCTAAATTGAGCTTTCGCAGCCTTGCAATTAGAGCAGCTGTACTTTAAAGTTAAGTGGGAATGCTGGAATAGTTACTGGGTATCAGAGCTCCTCAGAGCTTTTGAGGAGCCTGGTGTTTACAGAGGCACAAAAATGTGCCTGGGTTTTATCAAAAAGGGAAAACTGCCAGAACCATGGCTTCTCAAACTGAGGCTGTGGAAAGAAAAGTAGTAGTGAGGCCTCCAAGCAGGAGAATCCCTAGTTGTCTTAAGGTTGAAATTGGCTTATTTCTTTTTCCTTAGTGCTATCATATATTATGGAAACAAAAATCTGTTCCTGATACTGAGCTCCTGTTAGCATGAGTAGATACAATCTTGCCTTACCAAGAGCTTTGTCAGCGTCAAAATATCAAACTTTGAGAAAGCCTGAAGGATTGGTCAGTTAGTGAATGATTAGGTTTTCCATCTTGGCTAATGAACTGAATTTAAGCCCAGGTGAGTGGCTGTGCCTACAGTGGCTTGTGTTGCTGGAGATCCTGCTGTAGGCTGTCCTGGAAGTGGCAGCAGCTGGTGGGAGGCTGTTCTGGGAGCACTGGCTTTCACTGTGGCAGCATGCCTGAGCATCCCACTGCTTAGCTGGGCCTGCAGGTGGGCTCCTGGAACAAGGCTGTGGGGAGCAACCTGTGATGATGCCCAGGGGAAGTGCTAAATATGGGGGGAGGTACATCGGTACCTTGGGGCTTGCTCAGCTGAATGTTTTTTGGGAACAATTTGTTTTTAATGATACCTTTTCCCATTTTGAGAGAGCCTAGTCTCCCTGGGAGTGTTTTCTTAATAGTAAAGGTAGAGATGCTTTGAGGCACAGCAGGACCCGAGTAGGGAAGGACAGCAGATGTGATGTTATTGTGGTGGCCCACCATCATCCTGTGTCTCCCTGGTGTGTGCTCTGAGTTGGTCGGCTGCCAGGAACTTCTGGTAAGGGCTTGGGATAGCTGTGGAAAAATGTCCTTCTCTCTTCCATCGGCTCTTTGTTTCCTATGGTAAATGAATTCCTATGGCAGTAATTTACTGGTGGCAACATCCTGGTGTCTGAGGGGTAGGCTGCACTGGTGGCTCTCTCAGAGTTCTGCTGTTTCCCAGAAGCTTCCAGTAGGTCAATGTCCCCTGGCCCCTCCAGTGCACCAAGCAGTCCTGGAAGGATGGATGTTGCAGGGAAAGTGGGAACTTGGCTGCAAGGAGAGGAAGAAAGTCTTTCAAAGGAGGGAAAGGTAAATGTGAATGTGTGGGGAGGGGGGCGGAAAGTGATGAAAGTAATATTTAAGAATATGTTTTTAATGTTAATTTTGACAAGACAACTCAATTCTTCTGCCAGCCAGAATGGAAGCATATGGGATCAATAAAAAATAAGTAAAAGGGAGAGTGCTGCGTGTGCCACTGCAGGAATTCTGGCTTTTTTGACTGTGGGGTGGTTTACTTGGCACCTGCCCTGATGGCTGTTGATGAAATCCCATGGGTCATAGGGAGAAAAGAAAGAATTCTGGCCCTAGAGCTGCCTGGTCTCACTGACTTAAGCTTTAAGCTAGGTTTGAAGGGGGAAAAGGGTGATAGCGAGCCTGCTGACTACAAGGTGTGGGGTAGCATAGCCAAGTCAGAGGGACAGGGTGCTATTGGGGCCCTCAGCCTGCTGCATCTTATGGGGAATATACTAGGCAGCAAGCTGTCAGGGCTCATCTCCAGGCTTTAAACTAGATTTGATGGGCAAAGGGATGGGATGTACTGCTGAGGAATAGAGAATAGCCAGGGAACTCTGTTGCTTTAGGAAGCAGTGAGGAAAAACCTCAAATTTGTCCCAGAAGTTTCTGGGAGGGCTCCTCCAAGGAAGTAATGCGGCCCAGCTGGTGTGCCTCTATACCGATACACACAGCAAGGGAAATAAGTAGGAGGGGATGGAAACTGTGGTGCAATTGGAAAAGTATGATCTTATTGCTATCACAGAAATGCACTGAGATGATTCACATAACTGGAATACCATTATTGAGGGCTATGAGCTCTTTAGAAGGGATAGGCAAGGTAGGAGGGGTTGAGGTGTTGCCTTTTTATGTTATGAAGTGGATAGACTGTGAAGAGCTCTCTCTGAGAAACAGTCACGAACAGGTTGAGAGCTTGCGGTTTAAAATTGGAGGCCAGACCAATAAAGCACACATGGTGGTCAGCGTCTACCATAGGTCATCTGCTAAAGGGAAGCCTGTTAAGGCTTTCTTGCTATAGCTGCAAGAAGCATCATGTTTCAGGCTGTCTTCCTGGTGGGGGGCAATTTCAACCACATGGACATCTGCTGGAAAACAACGTGGTGACCTGCAAGCAATCCAGGAGACTCTTGGAGTCCATTGACAATAACTTTCTAGTTCAGTTACAGGAGAGACCCACAAGAAATGTTGCTGGACCTGGTGCTCACCAACACGGAAGAGATCATAAAAGAGGTTAAGATCAGAAGCAGCCTGGGCTGAAGAAGCCGTGCTCTGGTCATGTCCATGATCTCAAGGAATGTGGGCCTAGCAAAGATTGGAGTCAGGACCCTAAAATTCAGGAGAGAAACTTCAGGCTGTCTGAAGTATTGTTGGATGAGGCCCCCTGGGAAACTGTCTCTAGGGACAGAGAGCAGAGATTTCCATCCCTCAGAATAAGAAGCCAGGCAGACAAGGCAGAAAACCAGCATGGCTGAGCAAGAACCTGCTGTTCAGGCTGAGGGGAAAAAAAGGCATAATCAGTGCAAGTGGGGGTGGGTGGCCTGGGAAGAATATAGGGATGCTGTCCAGATGTACAGCAATGGGATCAGGAAAGCCAAGGTGCAGATGAATTGAACTTGGCGAGGGATGTGAAAAACAACAAGAAGGATTTTTTTAGATGTACTTGGCACAAGAGACTGGCAAATGAGGATGTACCTCTGAAAATAGGGAGCAGGCCTCCTCAGATGTGGAGATGGCTGAGGTAATTAATGAGTTACTTGCCTCAGTGTTCATGGATAGTTAGGCTTCCTGCACTTCTTGTGTCCTGGAAATTCTAAGCAGGGGTCAGGGGAGCAAAATCACTCCCAGTGTAAAAGAGCAAGTCCAAGACCACCTCATGAGGCTGAGTGTACAAGTATATGGGGCCCAGTGGCATGCATCCCAGGGTTCTGAAGGAATTGGCTGATGTGATTGCCAAGTCAATCTCCATATATATTTAAAAAATCATGGCTTCCATATTCAAGAAGGGGAGAAAGGAAGGCCTGGGGAACTACAGACTGGTGAGCCTCAAGTCTGTGCCTGGGAAGACCATGGAGTGGATCCTCCTGGAAGAGATGTGGCACATGTGAAATGAGGTGGTGATCTAAGACAGCCATCATAGCTTCAGCAAGAACAGATTATGCCTGACCAATCTGGTAGCCTTCTATGATAGAGTGACAGCATCAGTGGACAAAGGAAGAGCAATTGATGTAATCTACCTGGACTTGTGCAAGGCCTTTGACATAATACCACACCACATCCTTATTTCTAAATTGGAGAGAGATGGATTTGAAGTCTTGGCTATTAGGTGGATGAAGAATTGGTTGGATTGGTTGAAGGTGGTAGCCACAGTGTTGCTGTCAACAGTTTTATGTCCAGGTGCAAGCCAGTCATGACTGTTGTCCCCCAAGGGTCCATCTTGGGACCAGTGCTCTTCAACATCTTTATCAGTGACATAGTCAGTGTACCCTCAGCAAGTTAGCTGATGACACCATGCTGAGTGGTGCAGTTGACAACAGAAGGGAGAGATACCATCCAGAGGGACCTGGACGCATTCAAAAAGTGGGCAAAGAAGAACCTAATGAGGTTTAACAAGGCTGAGTGCATAATGCTGCACTTGGGTCAAGGCAAACCCAGATACGAGTACAGGCTGGGAGAACTCGCTGACAGCAGCTCTGAGGAGAAGGACTTGGGGTTCCTGATGAACAATAAGCTGGACATGAGTCAGGAGTGTGTTCTTGCATCCTGGAAGGCCAACTGCGTCCTGGACTGCATCAAAAAAGGGGGAGCAAGAGGGAGAGGGTGATTGTACCCCTCTACTCTGCCCTTGTGAGGCCCCATCAGGAGCACTGTGTTTATGCTGGGGACCCTCACTACAGAGGGTTGTTGGAGTGGGTCCAAAGGAGGGCCACAGATCACCAAAGGGCTAAAGCACCACTCTGAAGAAAGGTTGAGGGAGCAGGGCTTGTTTATCTTGGAGATATATTTGTTTATCTGGGGAGACCTCATTGTGGCCTTCCAGTACTTGAAGGGAACTCACAGAAAGGAGGAGGACTGACTGACTTTTTACATGGTCTGATAGTGATAGGACAAGGGGGAGTGGTTTTAAACCACTAAGAGGGAAGAATTAGATTAGATGTTAGGAAGAAATTCTTTTCTCAGAGGTGATGAGGCACTGGAACAGATTACCCGGAAAAGCTGTGGATGCCCCATCCCTGGAGGTGCTCAGGGTCAGGTTGGATGGGGTCCTGAGCAGCCTGAACTGGTGGCTGGCTGGTGGTAGTCCTGCTCACGGCAAGGGGGTTGGAGGTAATATTTAAGGTCTCCTTCAACATAAGCTGTTCTATGACTCTGTGTATGTAAACAATGGGGTAATTCATCAAGAAATAAGCTTGTGTCAGCTAATTAAAAGCAAGATCCTAATTCTAAATTTCCGGTGGCCCACGATTCTCACAGTTATTTTCGTCATTCTTCCTAAATGAGGCTTAGGTTTGGGCAGCCTCAGGCCTGGATCTATGGCCATGCTTCATGGTCACATGCTCCCCAGGATGACCAGTATGCACTGGGACAGACCTGTGCCCATGTGTGGACTGGCAACTCTGCAGGAGACGAGCTCTGCATGGTGGTGGGCACTGAGACTGGGCAGTCTCCTCCCTCCAGCAGCTGATGCTACCCAAGGCAGCGAGCTGGTGGTGCCCCTCCCTTCCCATGCACTATATGTCTTCCCTTGGTCCCATGCTGGTGTCTTTTGGACATCTCTGATGTATGGCCAGGCCCAGCCTTATGGTCTAAAGAGAATGCTCATGGTGGCTTTGCCATCTTCGTGTCCTGAGATCCCAGTTCACCTCATCTGGGAAGGCAACTGTCTGAGGCTCAGGGATTTGTGTGGGTGTGTATCTGTGTTTTTCATTAAGCTGATATCACATGGGAAGTGTTGGCGCCAGGGGCGGTCAGAACTACTTAGCTTTGGCACTGAGGTATTATTATAAAACCCATTATTCACAAACTATCATTATGCAATCACAGATAATGACTGTTATATAAATGATACTGTATTATCTATCTATTTATTTATGTGCTCATTATGACCTAAAAGCACCTGAGATCATAGAATCTTAGGGGTTGGAAAGGACCTCTGGAGACCATCTGCTTAAGCAGGTTCCCTGAAGAAGGTCGTACAGGAAAGTATCCAGACAGGATGACCAGTTTCTTCCCAGAAATATTACTTTTCAGCATGTGCCAAACTAAAATACAGAGCAGCCATCCATGGTGTAGAGATGTGAAGTGATGGTGAAGCCCTGCTGGGCTGCAGGGGGCATTGCTTTGCTTGGGGAAGATAAAGGCTGCCATTTTGTTAAGAAGCTCTGGGGCCAGGGCTCAGTGGTGCTCAGTCTGGGGTCTTCTTGTGCAGGGATCTCACTGCTGGTGCAAAGACACCCTTATAGCATGTGGAGTGCATAAAAAAAAACAGTGTCAGAGATTTGACTTGTACCTCTAATGCATCTTCTAGTCTGTCTCAAGCCCCATCAGTGCTGGTGCAAGTGGTGCTCCATCACTTCTGCTTCCCAGAAGCGATGAAATCATCTGACTTGCTGTGCAATAAGAGATATTCGGCTGCTGGCTTGGCGTACTGCTCTGCTTCTACAGGAAGGATTCCATGGGTGGACAGACAAAGCAGGGACCAGGAGTTAAAGAGCAGATTATGGTAATTGTCTGATTCATAAAATAATTTAAAAAAAGAAAAAATAGTGTGGAATGGTGTCCAGCTGATTTCACAAAGTGCTGTGGCTGTTTTTCCTTGAATGTTGGCCAGTCTCTGCTGGAACAGAGTTATGTGGGCTCAATGACGGACTCTGCCTCTGCTCGTGGACCTGGAGGAATTTCTGGATTTTGGAGGTGGATGTTTGTGTCTCACATTAGGGTCTGGCAGACCATGTTCACCACAGCATTACCCCTGGGTTGTTACCAAATGGGACAGGCATGAAACAGGCACAGCATCCCTTCAGGAGTGCTTGTTGTTCCCCACTGCCACAGGCAGCCTCCAAGGACTGTGCCAGGTGAGCCTCTTCCTCCTGCCCTGTGAATCCAGCACAAGAGTTGGATGAAGAGCCCTGCTCTGATACCTTGGATGTCAGTGTCCAACCTTTTCTCCCTTCTCCAGCATCTTCAAGGGAATTTTAGAGCCTATGTCAAGGCATCAGGTGGGTGCGTCTTCTCTAAGCTGACCTTCTAGAGAGGGGTCCTGGTTGCTGAACACCTTCTGATAAGTCAGGTTTGTAAACTCCTGGCTTGGGCATCACTTGTGATTTCTTGGGGGATTTGAGAAGCCATCCTCATCCCTCCAAGTTTGCATCCTCCTCTGCCAAAAACCTCTCATACATGGTCTTAAAGGAGGGTGATGCTGAGCCTCCAGCTGGAGCTGGAGCTACTTTCCCCGGAAAGTAGGACTCTTGTCCTCAGTGATGGGAAACCCTGCATCACGCAGTCAATCACCTTTGGAAACCATCAGCACTGAGTGTGTAGGACCTGCCAGAGGACTGAGGCGTGCAGGTGCAGGGCAGGGCAGTGCAGCCATGGCAGCAAAGCAGCTGGTTACAGGTGGGTTACATTTTCCAGATGCCTTACCTTCTGACGTGTTCAAAAATGGCTCAGGTTGCTGGGGTGATGCAATGTCGCATTAGCTGAAATAAAAAAGGCTCTCGCCATAGATTGCTGGTGTGTGAAGTTCTGTGGGAGCAAAGCAGGGGTCATTCTTTTTCACTGAAGTTTAAGGAAGTCTCTGAAATATTTCAGGCATCGCTGCACGGGCGCTTTCACTATTACTTGCAGAAACAGAACCTTTGCAAGCTTGGAAATAACCTTGCTGTCCTTTGTGCACTCGGGGGCTTTGTGGGGACTTTCCTCAGCTCCTTTTCCTTTTTCTGCAAGCACAGCCCAGGGTGAGGGGCAGGCTGTGAGGACTGCCTGCCAGGCATATGCCTTCCATGCAGGGCAGAGGATTTCAGCCAAGAACCTTGCTAAACCAAAGCCTCACCTGTGTCCTGTAGCTGGGGGAGCAGTCATTGTGGTGAGGACTGGGGGTTGACATTCCTGCAGATGCTGAGCAGAACTGATGGAGGCAAGCAGCACTTTCAGAAAAGTGTTACCAATTTATCTCTGACAAGACATCAAAAAACTGAAGTTATACCTTTATTTCTGAAAGCGTGAATAACTTTCCTGTTGATGTGGGCTACAAAGGGTCTGGAAATGCTGATGACTTTCTCCTGCAGCTGTGCTGGAGCAGGTTGGATTAAATCTTAGGAAGAGGTCAGATGAGTGAAATCATGGACCTGAAAGAAACAAAGTGCTCTGAACAAAATCATCTGATAATATCAGATAAGGAGTATGAACAGCAAGCCTGCTGGGGCTGGAGGAACCAGAAACATCACCAGGGCATGTTTTGAAGGAGAGTCTTTATTGGAGAGAAAGCAACCATAGCAAGGAAGAAGAAACACATGTAGACTGCATGATGAAAGGACTGCCCATTTCTACTTAACTATGTAATTTTTTTTCCCCTTATCTGCTCCTATAAATACAATGAATAAAAGGAGCTGGGAAGTCTGAACAAAGGAGGGAGAAGGGAGCTGGGGCAGCCAGACATGGCTGTGCAGCTTTACAGCACAAAGTATGGGTCTGGCTAGATGACATCTGAATGTTTTAGCCTCTCCTGCTGTTGGTCAGAAATTTGGGAAGTGGGCTTTACAGTTACGAGATGGAGAAAACAGCATTTTTGTATTTCTGTTCACTTTCTGTGGCTGAGTGCAGTAAGGATATGAGATCAGTGCTAGCAGGTTTCAGGCCCTTTGCAGTTATCTGAGCCAAGGCTGGAGGGGAAAAGGATAATCAGCTTTCCTGGAGCTGAGACCAGCTCTCTGCCTCATGGGAGGTGACAGCAATGTGGTGGGGTGGGCCTGGTAGAGCACCTGGAGCTCATGTTGTGGAGAACACAGCTTTTCAGGTGTTGTTGAGCAGCGCTGGTAGAGCTTTGGAGATGTGGGAGAGCTCTCATAGAGATGGCTTGGTGATAAAGGGGATCAAGGACACAAAGTATCCTGAGATTTGGAGAAGGATTTGGAAAAGAATAGGATGGCACGTAGCAGTAACATTGGATGGCAATGGTTTACACTGGAACAAATATCCTACTGTCGTGTAGGACTAAAACAGACTGATGTTAGTAAGCCAGAATCTGGGTCTGCTGATGGCACGGGTAAATGCTGTAAAACTGGGGCAAGCAATTTCAGCCTCCTAACTCCAGTCGAATGAGGTTGTTCTGCAGTGGTTTAAAGCAGAAGCATTCAGGGCTCCCTCAAGCTGTCAATGAAACTACATTAGATACCTTCACAGACCGCAAGAGGGTGCAGGGCTTGTACTGGAGCTGTGCTTGGCCATAGGTTGGGTGCAGGCTGCCAGAAGAGGGGTTTATGTTTTGGTATGGCTAAGTCTATCAATTTTAAGCGTTAGAGTACATGATGATTATTTTTTCTAGTGTCTTGGCTCAGGAGGTATGCAGTCACATATGATATCTTCATTTGGGGGGGAGGGGGGGGGGGGGAATGTGCATCTTTACCCCTTGGCAGTATAGAGTGGCATAATTTGACTCAAGAAGATAAAAAACCATAAAGGTGAGGAAACCCCTCTAAAAATCCCAGGAGTGCAAAGCCAGTCTCCTTGCCTGGGGGGCCTGACTCTGAGCCATCTGCGTGTATGGAGTAAGCACCATTGCTCTGTGCACGGCACCTCACATCTCCCTTCTGCATGCACATATTTTGTCCTCCCTCTTCTAAGCACTGACAAAATTATTTGCCTCTCCTTCCCTATCACTTTCATTATTTTCATTACCAGGCCATGTGTCATCCAAATCCCTGCTCATTTACACAGCCTCCCGCCTTTCTCCTTCTCCACGACTGCTCTGTGCATGCAAGGTGAAACCTTTGCTGCACCTGTGCATGTTCCTGTTCTCTTCTTCCTTGGCCTTCTCTGCCTTAGCTCTTTTAGGCACAAAGAAATGATAGGGAGGAGGTAGGCAGCTTGAAGAGATGAATAGAGGGAATTGATGTTTTATATTTTATGGCATGAATAAAAGAACCGTGTTGCTGTAGGGCAAGGGTTCACCTCAATCTTGTCCTGTCATGATTACTTAAAGGCAGAGCATAAGCAGTGAAGAGTGACAGGAGAAAAGGAAACGGTGCCATTCAAAGGGACCTGGACAAGCTTGAAAAGTGGGACCATGGGAATCTAATTAAGTTTAATGAGGACAAGTGTTGCACTTGGGTCAAGGCAAACCCAGATACGAGTACAGCCTGGGAGAAGTACTCACTGACAGCAGCTCTGCAGAGAAGGACTTGAGGTTCCTGGTGGATGAGAAGCTGGACATGAGCCAGCAGTGTGCTCTTGCAGCTCAGAAGGCCAACTGTGTCCTGGGCTGCATCAAAGAAGGTGGGGGCAGCAAGGAGAGAAAGTAACTGTCACCCTCTACTCAGCTCTTGTGATCTGGGTGATCTTTAAATCTGCTCTAACCCAAGCCATTCTATGATACTAAGATAGATGATGTTGTATCCCAGTGTAACTGCCTTGGCTTCACTCGGGGAGAGCTTGAGAGCCCCGGATTATCTTTCCAGGTAGCCAATATGTTGTCATTAGTTTGAGTGGCAAGGGTGCAAGATTTGGCATGGGCAGCACAGGTTGTGCAGAGAACAGAGCTGGGGAAAGCAACCCTTTGAGCAGCCTAATTGCACCTCACACTTGTGCTACAAGGTAATGTTCAACCTGTTGCCATACATTTTAAACACCCTAGTCCTTGTTGCTGTTTCTGCACCAAATACATCAGCAACAGTGGGAGGGCTTGCTGTGCTGCAGCCATCCTCCTGGGAAGCGATCCGTCCTGGGATATTGCATGGAGAAATGCTGCATAATGCATGGCCTGTTGGATGACAAAAGGCATCCATGGCCTGTAAGCAAATACTGAAAACAGAATGAAACGAAAGGAACTGTCTGTTTGTGTGTTCTGCTTTGGCATTTCACCATCCAGCATTCATTCAGGTGGGCACACCTCTCCACATGCAGGTGAAGATGGAGCTTGACAGGAGCCAGTGGAGAGCAGGAGGCAGCTCTGAGTGCAAATCAATATATGTATATATGGGGAAAGAAGTGGTTATAAAAACAAGTTAGTAAATAAATAAAGGCTGGTAGAAGAAATAGAAGCCTCTGAACTGATGGAGATATGAGTGCATGAGGGAAGCCCCCCCCGAAAGGCTGCCTGTGATTAATGCTGGGAGAGAGCAGTCTAGGTGGAGTGGAAGAGATTGAGACAGTGGTTTGTGGCTGGGGATAAGGGGAAGCTGAAGGCCTTGGGAAGGGTCACGGGTTGATGTTGCAAAGTTGATCCGAGAAGGTATTTCCTGCAGGACAAACTGATTTGAGATGGACTGGAAGCTCTTCCAGCAGAATCCTTCCCAGCACCTGGGTTTGTGTCTTCCCCCTCTGGGAATGCAAGAAGGGACAGTGGACTTCAAGGGTCTCAGGTTGGAAGTGGCCGTCAGGCTTTGAAGAGTGGGTTCTTGCTGCCATCTAGTGAGTAGAGAAGGTAACTGAAAATGTCAAAACGACGGACTGTCAACAGAGCTGCTAAATTTGCAGCAGTGGGAATATAATCCTGAAATATCGTCGCCTTTGTGTTCTTTGTCTCCTGCAAAACATCCGTGGGAAGCTTTGGCACTCTAAGGAAAATTTCAAGGGTTAATTAGTCGGGAAGCATATTTGTCACAGAATAAGGTTATTCCCAAATTAGAGACAAAATTAGGGCTGTTTTCCCCTCTGTAGCAATGCTGCTCCAGCAGCGGGCTTGTTTCACCTTTGTTTGCTGCTTTCCTCTATAGGTGTCCTTGCATCTCCATACAAAGGTGAGAAGCATATGACAAAAACAGTGTAAGCCACTTATCCCTTTAGAAAGAAAAAAAGGTCTTTTTATTCCAAAACTTTCAGGTCCTTGAAGCTGACCTAATAACTATGGAATATGGCCCATAAGATTATTTTTCTTCTTTGTGTGTATATGTAGAGAAGATCTAACAGTGAAAACAAATGGGGGATGATCAATTGTGTATGCGTCTGCCATTGTGATCAGAGACTTCATGGCCCTTCTGACTCTAGGAATCTTACAGGGTCGTCATTACTCTAGGTTCTCATCTTGTACTGTTTTGACACTTTCAGGTGGAAGATGGTGAGGATTTTCTGCAGAAAAATATATAGATTGTGATTAGGCCAAGACTTTGCCGTAACACTGGGGAGTCTGTTCACTACCTCTGAAATAATAACACAGACAACGTTTTTACCTTTAAAAAAAAAAAGTTTGGGAAAGTTTCCTGGAGCTTCATCACTTGTGGCTGCAGCTGTGACCCGTTCTTCCCTGACCATGTTGTAGGTATGCAAATGTTTCTTCTATCTCTGTAAATACCCTTGGCAGGAACAAACAGCTTTGCATCCTGCTAGCACCAGCAAGCTTCTTCCCTCTGCTCTGAACAGCAGACTGTGAGAGCAGTGATGGAAATGGGGTATCACAAAATAACCACTCTTGCTCCCTCTCTCTCTGAGCTTTCCTCCAGCCTGAAGCTTCCCAGGGAACACTGCGAAAAGAGCTATTGCTACTGAGAGCAGGAGGCCTAGAAATACTGCAGGTATCCCATTAGCATTACTTCAGCCTTCCTTGCTCCCTGGCACCTCAGGGAGCTGTGATGCCAATGGTGATAAATCATGTTAGCTGCTCATGTCCTTGGGGGCGGCTGCCGTAATTACTTGGAGTGACCCCTGCTTTTAGCCGTCATAAAAACCTTGCCATAATCCCAGCAGAGCTTAAATCCTTGATAGGACTTAAACTGCTGGCATCAAGGGCAGTGTGTGTAGCCAAACAGGAATACAG
Source organism: Perdix hodgsoniae (assembly GCA_035772895.1). Classification (NCBI taxonomy): domain Eukaryota; kingdom Metazoa; phylum Chordata; class Aves; order Galliformes; family Phasianidae; genus Perdix; species Perdix hodgsoniae. Next base: position 2,029,540 of record JAPSGF010000098.1, on the reverse strand, counting down.
TGCTCAAACAACTGCCCTCCAACCTGTGCTTTTTTCTTTCTGAACAAGGTTAATGATCTCTTGTTAAAAAGAGAACAAAGGTGCAGTGGTCTTTAAAAAGGTGGTGTCTGTCTGTACATCCATCTGTAGTCTTTTGAAGACTGGGAAACAGCAATGATGGTCCTCTTCATTGGATACTGTAGGCCTGCTCCACTCTGGTAACTGCGTGGGATCGAGGGGAGCTGATGCTCCGTGTGGGTGGGATGGAGTGATGACTTTGTGACAGACAATCTAATGAGAATGTGGTGGTGTAATTCTTCTCTCTGAAGGTCAGACTGTTTTTGCCATAAGACTGCAGCCTTTTTAAACACTGGGGAGATGCAAAATCAGTGGGAGGCAAAGTCAAGAAGCTGCCGGAGCTTTGCAGACCACTCTCAGATGGTAAGAAGACTCACAGCAAGGTGAGCCATCAATATATGCTCAGGGACATGGTTTAGAGGAGGGTTGTTAGGTAGCATGGTTAGGTCATGGTTGGACTCGATGATCTTTAAGGCCTTTTCCAACCTGAGCAATTCTATGATTAGTGGGCTCTCTCCAATAAACAGTGCACATCCACAGAGTTGAATGGCTTTCCCACCCTGCAGCAACTGTCCAGCTGGGGAACACAATAAATTCTCCACCCCTGGAGTGGAGATAGATGCCTAAAATCATGGTGTAACTAAGCCGCGAGTAGTTGGAGTTAGGGCATAGCAAGAGCCCTAGTATTTGCTTCAGGTTTACTAGCCAATGGTTCACAACTCTCAGATGTTGATGATGTTAAATCTCAATTTTTTGCAATACCTTCCTCACTACTAGCAAAGCATTCAGATGTTTTACATTTCCAAAGAAGATTTATGTTATTTCTTACCTTTCCTTAAAATAGGGGCTAGGGAGCAGATCCTAGCAGAGGTCCTTGCCTTTAATCTCCATTGATATGTCCAAGAATATCAAATTGACCATCTGGTTTCAAAGATTTCCCAAAAAGAATCAAAAGCTGATTCTAGCAAAGTCAAGTCTGAGGCAGAGAAAGGCTGGAAGGAAGGAAAAAAAAGAATTATTATTTATACACGAACTTTCACTCACAGCTTTTCCTTCTGCTAAGAACCAAACATGACAAACATACAGATTAGCTTCCTAGCCAGCTGTGTCAGGGCCAAAACAGGGACTTTGAAACTCCGTGTAAAACCAATCCAAAACATCTCAGAAAACTCTTTGCTTCACTTGTATGACAACCAGAAGACTCTGTGTATCCATCAGTCTTTGAGCACGTTCATTTAAGAACACAGGTAAATTACAGTGCACTGAAATTGCTTGAATCAAATGGATAATTAAAAAAAAAAAAAAGCCTGGCTTTGTCTTGAAAAGATGCCAGGAGATAAGCTGGATGAGAAAATTAAGCTAGACTGCTGAAGGGAACATCTTTGTGTATAAATCCTAAAGCCCCAGGCTACACGTTGGATGCTAAGAAAAGAAAAATCACAAGCTTAAAGTTTCTGTCAGTCGCCTCTTATCAGTCATTCAGGTTGGAACTCCTCAAGCAGGGAGTATGATTTAAAAGGATATAATATTTTTTTGTTGTGCTCAGCAACCAGGGTTTAACTGAGGGCAACCTTCTCTGTAGTTGGAAATGGGCTCTGACCTCTAGTGGTGGGTACATATGAAAATAGACACAATTGAGCTGTGTGTTGGTATTGTAATAGATTGATTCCTTGCTGGAGTATTTGTGTGGCACAAAAGAAGGCCACCAGCATCTGCAAATGCTTGTGTACAGTGGCTGGGTTGTGATGGAGGTGGTGGGTACCTGTGGGTGCAGCCCTGGCCAAACAGTGCTGCATGGTGCACGTGTGTGCAGGGGCTGGATGTAGAACCAGATTGGCATTTCTTCTTTTGGCTGTGGTGCCATTCAGGTGTGCTCTGAGCACAGAGGTTGGAAAAGGCAGAGCTAACCCAAATTGTTGTGGGTTTGGGCTGCAAGAGGGATTTGGTTCAAATTCATCAGAGTGGGAGTATCAGCTTATTGTGGGTTATCTTTGTCCTACTTGAAATGGCATTTTCAGAGTTTATTATCTGATCCCTGTACCCAAGCAGGCAGATCAGGATCGGTTGATCAAAAAATGTCTGTAGAATATATTCATATTCCAAGGATCCTCATTTTGCAGTTTAAACTTTGAAGCCTGGTCTCGCTGAAATCTTATTTTATTTATTTATATCGTAGTTAATATTGCATGTATTCAGATTAAATATATAAATATTCATTGTCAATTAACTTTACCTTTTTAATCTATTACTAAGATACTGCACCTTAATTCCCAACAAAACTTTCTGGTGTGAAAGTATTCTGAGTCCCGTTACACTTTTGATTGATGCACAGCTGAATGAGGGTCTCATGTATCTTGTGTCATCTCACTGTCACACCAGAGATCGCTGCTGTGCTGGCCTCTGCTGGTTGGAACAAAACCTCCTCTGTGAAAACAGACCTCCCTTGTTCTCCCTTCTGGACAAATACACCTCCTTCCATTTCCTTGCCAGCACTTGGTGTGCTGAAGGTGACAAACATAGGTCATTACACCCTGGGCTCATTCTACTGACCTAGTGGTCTTGGCTGCCCTGACAGTCAGTAGGTATCTAATCTCTGTGTTCGGCAGTGTTCAATTCCTCCACAGCCATATCCTCAGGACAACATGAGTCTCCCCCTAACCTTCCCTGCCTGTGCTGATGTTGCCTTCTTCAGCTGACGATGCCTACAGTGTAGACACCTGTGCTTCATCATGCTAATCCCATCCCTGTTGTTTCACCTGTTCTTCCCCTCAGTAAAGTAGTGTTGAAGGACATCTGTTCCTTTTCTTCAGCATGTACACCAGGTTTTCTTAGGCAAAAAATTCTTCATTCTCAAAAAGTCTTTTTCTTTCTTCTGTTTCCTCCCCTCTGAATAAACTGGCATTATTTAACATGGTGTTTCTCAAAGCGATCCCTTCTCGACCTCTGACTGTTCTTGTGGTGTCGTGCCAAATACTTTCCTGATAGTCCTCATCTTCCTTGAAGTGTGGTGCCCAAAACTGGAGGCAGCACTCCAGCTGAGGCTTTACTCATGCGGAGCAGAAGCAACAGATCTTCTCACAGATCTTCTCCTCAAAAAGCCACGTGGAAACTTCAGTAAATCCATGGGTGGTTTTTTGTTTTGTTTTGTTTTGTTTTGTTTTGTTTTCTTGCATTAAATCGTGACTGCTGTGGTGTTTATGTGTGTAATTACTGCCTATGCTGGAGCATTCTGCTGGAACAGTGCCCAGGAACCTGCCCAGCCTTCCCACTGCCATTCCCTTCTACCAGACCACCCCTTCCCACCTGTGCCTCTGCTTAAAGCCTGACAGCCTGGGCCCAGCTCCCCTGAGGAACTATTTGTCCGCCTGCCCCTTTGTGATCATTCAGAGAGATTCTTGAGCCAACAGGAGTGATCTCATTACTAACAGAGTATTTCCTGGGATTTGAACTTCTGAGCCGTTCTTCTGTTCTATACAACCTTTGCTGACGACTCCTTGGGAATAATTTCTTGACTTTTGAAGGGCTTCAGAGCAAGGCTCTTGTTTGATGTGGGCTAGAACCAATTTTGGAGGACATTCATAGGATTATTGATTAACTTGCTGTTATGCAGAGATGAACTGTTATATAACATACACGTTTCCTGATATTTTAACTCACTACTGACAGAACTGAACATTTCTAAAGGAACCCGGGGTCTGGTTTTACCTCAGCTTGGCACATGTGTCCTCTATTGAGCGGAGGGTAGCAGGCGCCTCCGGGAGAGGCATCTTGGTGTGCAAACACCTGAGCATCACTTCCATGCATGTCTGTTCATATTCTGTACTACTCAACCACAGGGCTCATAGTACTGAAAATCTCTGAGCAGTGTCTACTTGCAGATTTGATTCTGCACAGGAGGAATAGATGGAGATAAACCAGAAGTAGAAGGTAATTTGAGTGAAAGCAACCATGAAACAACAGAATCACTGTTCTGAGAAAATTAAGAAATGAAAGAAGCAGAAAGAGGGTAATGAACTTCAAAAAGCAGACATCAACAAGCCTGGGAAACAAGTAAATGTGTGTCTTCTGGGAAGATAATCCGAAAGATAAATGAACTGTCAGTTACTGAAACTGCCATGAACAAAAGAGGAATGGTAAGTTATCCTGATGTGAAAGAATGAGGAACCCGAGCAGGAGATCAGAATCCAACTGCACCAGGAGCCAAAACCCTGATTTCAAAGGGAATTATGTGATAGGTAGAAACAGGGATTCAGAACTGACAGTGACTGTAAGAAGGCAGCACAGGCATGCTGGGGTGCAAGCAGAAAAAAAATTAACATGCAAAACTAATTAGGAAGAAATTGAGAATGTCACTTTTCTATAAATACGTTGAGGAAAACAAACATCTTTAACTTAATAAAAAGAAATACATGCAGCAGATGAGGCACAAGGGCTGAGAAATTCAGCATTCGACTCAGAGATCCTAGAGGTCTGAAGATAAACCAGGATGATTCCTGTCTTAAATAAATAAATATTGGAGAAATTATAGCTTGGAAATGTTTCACCACACTGCCTAACTTCAAGAAGTGTAGAGATACACAACAAGTTAACTGTCCTTGTAATGCAAAACAGGATTTTAAATGTTATTAAAAACTCGACCAGCATGACTTTGTCCCAAGCAAATCATGCTGAACAGGTCTAGTTCTCTTTCTTTATGGGACAGTCATACAAATGGATAAAGAGAAAGCTGTGAGTGTGGCACATCTTGGCCTGAACAATGCTCTGGAAACTCTCACGTAAGCAGCTGGCCAAGTGTGGTCCAGATGGAGCAACTGCTTCTCAGGTCAGTACCTATCTCTGTTCAGAATGGAGTGGCTTGTGTTTCTGTGCCACACTACTGGAGCCTTACTGCACTTCTTCAGATGTTTCTTCTCAATCTATATATCTAGTAATGTCCTTAATTCACTGATGCATCAACAAATTGTATTCCTATAAAGAAAGATATGACCTTTAATATACAATGTGGGACTAGCTCTGCTCTGGCCTCAGGCTGCTGTCATTAAAAATAGAAGAGCATTTTTCACTCCACTTTTCACTCTGGTAGCACAGGAGAGAAGTATTTCTCTTTATTTGACAGTGCCAAGTCCTCTTTGGTGTAAATAGGGCAGTACTGGAGACCAGTGTTTAAGATGCACAGAGGCAAAGGAGAGCAATACAGCAGGGCTCGGAAGCTGAAGTATTGTTCAGAAAACAAGAGCCAAGAGATGGAGGTCCCTTCAGCATGGAACCACTGGAGAAAAGGTAGCACTGAAGGATTTTCTGCGCATGGAATTTCCACAGAATGCAAGGAATGCTGGTGTCCACGTGCCCTGAGGCAGAACAGGAAGAAACTCATTGCAGCAGTGGCAGGGAAGACTCAGAATTGAGCCTGTGTGTCCCCTGTCCACCTCAGAGCAGCTGCAGTTTCTGTCCCTGGTGAGGCTTTGCACTCCTGGTGTTCACACCAGGAAGGCACAGCCACATCAGCAGCTCAGGGAGTGACGTAGCATTGCCACAGAGCCAACTCAGAAAAGCACGTGATGTGGAGCGGATGCAACAACTTGGAAGGTATCTTGTATAATGGCTCCTGCCACAACTGTGGTCAGCTTTATGTCTCTTATCACTGGGCTTTTTTGAGGAGTGAAAGCATACTTCCTCAATCTCATGCAGGAAGGATCTCATTATTCCTTATTAATTAGGTCTTCAGTCACTAATCTGTTATGTACCTTTCCAGCAACTGTTTACAGAGAAGTGTTGTAGGATCTAATTGATGGAGGATAATTAGCTCCTCCCTAATTAGAGTGAAGTGTGCTTCTTTTCACTCTGTGGATGATCGCTTATGAATGAAAGGCCACAAATGGAAAGCTCAAGATGTGCAATGTGTCAGGAACTAATTTGCTTAAACTATATCTGAAAGCTTAGTTAATTAATACCCAAATAGTAGGCTTATGTGTGAGCGTGTGCAACTGACTTCTGTCGTAGGCAGGCAAGTGGTTGTAGCAGACTTCAGCGTTAGCATCGTAATCTGTCTCTGGAGGCTGCACAGACACCGTGAGCAGCAGGTTTGTGAGCATCAGCCAAAATGATACATGCAGTGTTTGGAAAGGAAACTAATCTGGAAGTTCTGTCCGCAGCTTCATAATTCCACGAAATTTTCTCAAGAATGATAGAGAATGTGTCTGTGACCTGCTGCAAACAAGCGTTTAGCACATTTTAGGATATCTGTGCCTAGCCTCTGAAATTTGGAGGGAGGTATCTTGTTGCCAGAGAACAGGTATTCGCTGGGAACCAGACACTTATATCCGATTGCAAAGCAAAATTACAGAATCACAGAATGGCCAGAGTTGGAAGGGACCTCAAGGGTCATGAATCTCCAACCCCCCTGCCACATGCAGGGCCACCAACCTCCACATTTAATACCAGCCCAGGCTGCCCAGGGCCCCATCCATCCTTGAACACCTCCAGGGACGGGGCATCCACAGCCTCTCTGGGCAGCTGTTCCAGCACCTCACCACTCTCATAGTTTAGAACTTCCCCCTGACATCAACCTAAACCTTCCCTCCTTCAAGTTAAAACCATTTGCCCTTGTCCTGCTATTATCCACCCTTTCAAAAGAGTTGAAAGCTATTTTCAAAGAAGGGTCTCTACAATACCTTCAGATTGTTCTTTCTGTAACATAATAATTGGTTATTGTCATAATTGGTCTCAGTTACAACACTACCAATACTCTGCAAAATAAGATTGCTTCTGCATCTGGCTGGCTGTTTTCTCCTGGCTGCAAAAAGAAACTCTGTGTGTCACTGCAGGGTTTGTGAGCCACTTTGTGGGTGGATATCTGCTGTGAAACACAAGCATTGGGTCTTGGAATTCTGAGACAAACCCACACTCAATCCTTGTACAGGTTCCTCACTGCTAACTTTGATGTGTTAAGGCATCAAAAAACTTGTAAGAGTGGATATAGAATTCATAGAATTACAGATGATGTGTATTCATTACACAGCCTGTATGTAGCAGCTTCAGCCTTGTAAGCAGATAGACTTTTATCTGGATAAAACTAGTGCTGGCTATTTGACCACAAGTCTACCAGGCTGATCAGAGTGCTGGGAAGCAAATAAATTTCACTGTATTTCTTTGGATATGTCTCTCTTGGTAGTGCAAAGGTACAGCTAGGAAATATCAAAGGAAAATAAGTAAGCCTCCTTTCCTGGACATGAAGAAAATCTTGAAATTGTGACCCTTCAGGATTCGAAACCCCAGAAAATAAAACCACAATTCTCAAACTCTTCTTTTCCCCCCAAGATCTTGTGAGGTTTAAATCAGTTTAATGATTTAGGAAGTTGTTCTCCTCCAGCGCTCACTAAAATACCAAGGGAGAGGGAGATAATACTGAGAAAGGGGAGAGGACACCAGCAAGGTTAGCATTACCTGTGAATTTCTAATGTTCACTGAGAGTAGAGAATTGCTTCAGTGGCGGTGGCAGCATTCCCTGGAAGCCTAATGCTGTTAATCAGTGAAGAAAGATTTCACTGTTTCATTACTTGCTATAGCTGAAACTCAAGGAAATTACTTGAGTCTCATTATCAGATAAAGTTAAGATGCCAGTATGAAAGAAAACTTTTTCACACTCAGGTCGAGAGTAATTTATTTTCCCTAGCTTAGATTTTAAAAATAGAGAGCCAGCACAGGAGAATACAATAGAACTGCACAAAATCTGGATACCACAGATCTGCTTTGATACAACAACAGTTTCCAGCCTGTCTTTTATCTTTATAACTGCTCCTGCGTATGGTGGGAAGAGATTAGAGTGGCAAGCTGAGCAGCGCATCCATCCACTGCAAGGCACTCGCCAGCTCCATGAAATAATGGCATGGAACAGCCTTGGAAGGAGCCACTGCCATCGCTGTGTGCCTGGGGGTGAGGTGGTATCTGGGGGAACAGAGTGAAACTGCAAACTCATGCAGGAGCAGACTTATACAGGAGCGGGCTGCAACTCAATCCGCTCCCTCCTTTTCCTATGCAGGGAGCCACCCTGTTTAAGTCCTGCCCATCCTCTATGTTGCCTGCTTCTGCATGGGGAGGGATGCTCAGGGTAGACTGATTGCCAGCTCCAGGACCCAAGCTCTTGGGCACCCGTGGTTTGTGGGGAGGCTGGGAGCAGCAATGCTCTCCCTGCTAGGATGGTATCCAGCTGCAGATACCTTTCAAGCAGGATGAGTGGCGTGTGTGTTTCAGAGCTGCAGAAACCCAGTCTCCGAGATAATAGAAAACTCCTTGCTCTCAGTCCTCGAAGCGCTTTCTCTTGGGAAACCTCGCTGTAATGAAACTTGAGCAGCAGAGCTCGGTTACGTTCTAGGCAATGGCCAGTTTCCAGTGGGTTTTGATGCCAAAGTTCAGATGTTTTTCCTTTCCCTGAAAAAAAGCAGCGCTGACTAGCTTAGGTTAGTTACAGCACATGAGAGTGCAGAAACAGGATATGCCAGTGAGGATGGCAGTGTGACTGTCCCTTCTCCCCTGTGCCATTACAGAGAGAGGGGTAGCTGCCAGCTCAGGTGCCGCAGCCCAGAGCAGGGCTGACAGAAAGGAGAAGCCCAGCTGGGTTCTTGTTTTCCTTCTGAATAACTTACTAAGTACTTGGCAAAACCTCTGGGAGCCTCAGTGGTGAAATGTAAAACTTCCCTGCCCCTTTGTGTACCCAGCCACCTCTGAGCAAGGGTATGTGACTTTCCAAAGTGAGCTGAAACATGCTAATTGGGAAGTGCCACCAGCTTCACTCTGTTACTCTCTGCAAATGTCCACTTTTTTTTTTTTCCTTTCTTTTCCCCAAGGTGGGAGTGTGGAGGGACTTGGTTGGGGAAGAAAGGAGATTCAGCGTTAATTAAAGGAAGGACACGATGGCTTCCTTGGTGGAGATCTTGAAGCTGGATATTCAGCTCAGGGTTTTTATTCAGCTTTCCTTGAGGCTGTTTAATGTTGGGGTGCTCTGGGTGCTGTTTGGCAGAAGCCTGCTGGTGCTAGAGAAATGCTATAGAAAGGGGATGTGGGGAGATGGTCCCTGTACCTTCTCATATCAATGTACTCAGGTCTTGGCTCAGAGGGCTCAAGTGCAGGACCCTCAAGGGAAGGATCCTTGAGGAGAAAGGTGCAATGGATGTGTCATGGGTGCTCATACATGTGGCTCATGGTGTACAGGGCGTGGGCACAGAAGGGAGAAAAAACATCAAGCTAATGTTTCTACAATTTCATAATCCTGGTTTTAAAACCAACCAGAAGTTAGTTTTACTGTAAATATAGTTTTAGTTTTAAGGAATCTGGAAGTTTACACATGAAAATACTTAGACCAGACCTACCAGACCAGTCATCTCCTCAAAGCAAGGCTCATGTTGCTCTCAGCACAATTTGTCCTTGGTGAAACTGTTATGGGTGCTCCCAGAGGTCACCTTGTGCTTTGTGTGCTTCAACAAGATCTTCTGGCAGGTGTATTAGGAGTACAAGAATTTCTCCCAATGAGCTGAGAAAGCCTGTCATCAACACAAGAGAAAAGGGCAAGGGTCAACTTCAAATGGAACCACTCTCCTCTCACCTTCAAGACCTGAGGACCCCCAGAGGCTCTCTGAGAGACACCTTGTGTTGTGCTGGCACGGTAGACAAGGAATAGCAAGGCTCTCTCCTCTATTCTGTTGAGCACAGAGGGCTGCGCTGCTTGCAGGGTGCTTGTTTACTGGGGGGAGGTAATAGAGGAGCCCTGACCCTCCAGGAACACTCTTGCCACCATCTCATGCAAGGAAACCCAGGCATGGGATGAGGATGGAGTCTGGAGCCCTGGCTGTACGAGGGCAGGTGTCCAAGGGATGACTTTTCCCTCTGTCTAGACAAATGCTACAGGGAAGCCCTCTCCAGGAAAGTTCTGTTGATTCCCCATCTGATAGTGGATATTGAGGATCCCGTGGAGTTGGACCCACCAGTAAATGCCTTGACACCCAATGGTATCCAGTGGATATAGAATGGCATGGAACTATTGATCCCCTGTCCAGCAATGCATTTTGAGGAGCCCACAAAAGTGCATCTCCTAACAGAATGCCAAGAGGACCAGATATGGCAGACATCTACTGAATGATGGGTGACACAGGCACAGCCACTTATCAGAGAACTACAGGAGGCACAGACACAGCCAATAGACAACAGCACAGAACCAAGCAATTCCAACTGTGTGGAGAACAACAAAAG